>JAOYSI010061816.1:321-58798 GCA_025775065.1 Hiodon alosoides | reverse complement strand
TTATGTTTGTGTGTTGTCAGTCTTTTGTGTTTATGTTTGTGTGTTGTCTGTCTTCTTCTGTTTATGTTTGTGTGTTGGTCTCTCTTTTGGGTTTATGTTTGTGTGTTGGTCTCTCTTTTGTGTTTATGTTTGTGTGTTGTCAGTCTTTTGTGTTTATGTTTGTGTGTTGGTCTCTCTTTTGAGTTTATGTTTGTGTGTTGTCAGTCTTTTGTGCTTATGTTTGTGTGTTGTCTGTCTTCTTCTGTTTATGTTTGTACCTGGCATGTGATGGATTCTGATTGGAGTTTCCAGGACAGAATGTTTCTGAACAATGCATGATTTCGTCATGGAGCACACAGCGTGTTCAACAAAACTTCCACTGAGCTGCTTTTCAGACATTTTACAGGAGAGCGTTCTGTTCCTTGAAGCCTCTCTTCTCTTTAGTGCGGTATGGTAGGGACTTCAAATAGCATAACTAAACCCTTACAGCCAAAACAAACAAAAAACTTGTCACCTTCCCTGCCTCTGTGTCGAATGTATGCATTTTCTATGGTAGTCCTTCTGTTTGTGACTTTAGCGACGTGGCCGCGTGGCTGCGGGGAGGCGTGGCTGCGTGGAGGCGTGGCTGCGAAGCGGCTTGGCGGCATGACGTGTGGCTCCCTCCACTTGGATGCCCTTCACATAATGGGCTGCCATTTTCACCATCACTCCCCTTGTCGAGCCACATTTCCTTAAGAAGAGAAATCAGTTTTAAAGACAATTGACAACTTAACAAGGCATGCACCCTGTAATCAATATGTAATGAAAACAGGTATTAGCCTCAACTGAAGTTTAATTCTATTTTCCAGAGGCACTTCGTTGTTATATCATCTGCTTGTTCGAATGCACAGTCAGACACAACTAATGGGTCCCCCAGGCAAGGGAAGCTGTTCGACAGTGAAGACAAAAACCTCCATTATCTCGTTGGAAATAATTACACTACAGAGTGCTAGATCATTTTTAACATTGACAGTAAAAAAAATCCTACATGTGGTTTATATGAAGTAACTAAAAAGAAAGCTGGGTGTAGAGAAAACCAGGAAGTGAGCTCGAGTCACTCGATCAAGGCCGGTGTCGTTGGTTTGGTAGCCAGCTTGCTAGTGGTGATCGCGACAAGTGTAATTATTTTACTTTTGGGAGTTTTTCGGCATAATTACTCAGTGCCAATTAGGCCTTTCAAGGTTCATTGTTTTTTGTTTTGTGCAAAAGTCAGGTTGCCGTGCATTATGTCTGCATTGCAAGATCCTCCTGGACAGAGAATTCACCAGCTTAATAGGAAAACGGAGGCTTATGGACTGTCCAAGGCCTGGTACCAGGAGAGCTTACCTAGGTGGGCCTTGAACAATTTAGGGGTTGCATAGTGAACCGAATGTCCAATTCCCAATGCAAAGAAAAACTGCTACGGCCAAATTAATGTTTTCTGTAATTTTACATTTCGGTATGGTGCCGAAGTAAGCTAGCGTTGTTTATAACAATAATGTGTTCCATTACAATCCATTACTGCACCGATTAAGAGATTAATCTGGCTGATTAATCAGCTCGTTTGATTATAGATAAAAAAAATTTCTCTTCACTCGGAAATGCACATGGCAGTGACAGTACGGAGGGTTCCAGCCCTCCACTGAGTGGAACCTCACATTAACAGCCGATTAGACGGTGAACGGGGAAAAACGCTCACTCACGATGGCAGCACACGTCCCACAGCTGAGGCGTCGGCGGCACATGGAGATCGGTTAAAGTAATTACGCCTATTTCACATCCTTTTTTTCCTATTTCCGAATTCTTTTCATTATCGGTTCATTTGAAAGGTTTCGTGGATTGCCTGCGGATACTGTCCTTTTCTACTGCAATTACTATCAGGAAAGGCCATTTGCATGCAGACGTAATTCCCTCCTCATTGCTGCAAATAAAGGGAACATATACACAACCACACACACCCATGCAACAGGATTACATATATTTAGGGCTTTGTCTCCAAAACAACCATAAGAAACCATGATAACAACGACACAATCTAGATGAAGCCCCCAGTCGAAAAATAACTCCTTCTTCAACACCAGATTCTCGTGCAGTCTACGTGTGATGATTGACAGCGGGAGTCGAGGCCTGGGCATTTATGTCTGTAGGACAGTAGCCGGTAGAGTGTTAGAGTCATGGAAACACACGAGGGATTCGTATGTCTTATGAATGATCACAGCGTTTTATATATTGTATTATTAAGTGTGTCTTCTGAGTGCCGTGTGTGAACGCTGATAACACTATGAAATAAGAGTGTGGTTTCAAGACGTTAGTTGATGACAAACAAAAACAATTAGGCTAAGCACTCCAAAAGAGTATTTATGCATGGGGCAGGGGTGAATGGTGCATCTGTCTGCTCTTCAGCCTGATGTATACCGAAAAGCGCACTGCAAAACAAACGCAGTCAGTACCACGGACAGCGCCAACACTGGCATTTTCCAGCGATTTATTGAACGGGAGAAACGGTGCGCCCCAGGGAAGCACATTGTTTTTCTTCGGTACTCCAATCAGAATCCATCACATGCCAGGTGTGGTTTAACAACACCAGTGGACACAAAGGCAGGAGATGTCTGGGGAAGGTCATGCCTCATGCTCCAGTGACGTGTGAGCTGTCTGGTATTGCACGACAGGTAGTGACCCTCCTGCCAAGACCATTTTTCCCCCGTTTTCCCGATTCCCTTTATTAATGGCTCACTTCCAGCAAAAGGTCTGTTTGTTTGTTTCCTAGCAGAGATTAAGTCCAGCGTTGCACGTAAATGTTCGGGTCACTGGAAGGTCGTCCATTATTTAGCAGGTTCTTACACTGAGAGCTATGGAACCTCTTATGGAGTGTTTTAGGAGAACAGCCTAAGCAGCATTAGATTTTATCGAAGGTGAAGCTCTTGGGCACTATAAAGCACCGTGCTGTAGCGCCAGGCCGGCCTGGCGTCTAGAGTGGCCCGTCCAAATGGGTGTCTGAAAGTGCGATGGGGGCGGATTGATTTGCGAAAAAAATGTGATTTATTTTTTTTCAGAGCAATGCAACCCTTTTAGCTTCCCAATTCTGAGCTACTAATAGCAGCTGTGTCTTTTTCTACCTTCTCTTCTCATTATTAATAGAAGTAGTTCACAAATAAGAGTAGATTTTTTTTTATTTTTATAGCAGACCCTGTCTTAAGTGATTTGTTACGTTAATACTGTGGACAGATAATATATTGTTATTCAAAGTTATATAAGCCAATATTTAATTACTAGCGTTTATAAGCTGTATAAATGTTTAACACGAGTCCTACTAGTTCAGGGTCAGTTTTAGCTGAGTACTACATCTTTTTGGCAAGTAAGTGGCTACATAACGACATGAGATCTACTTTGGGTTTAGTTAAGAAGCTGGTAAAATCCATTGAATTCATTTAAGAACATTTGTGCATCAACGAATAACAACAGACATTTCAGCTTTCTGAACTGAAGTAGGAATCAGCTGCACCGTAATCTCCGAAAGAGAAAATATTCAAAAATGAAAAGAGTAATCCGTTCACAAATTTCCCATCATTACTCCTGTGCTGTTTCTGCTTCTCTTTGAGGCTTGTCGAACCTGTACTCTCTAGATACTAACCTCTTTTCTTCTCTCACCTTGCAACACCCAGCAACGGATTCGGTTAAATGGAGCCCAAGCGTTCCTGAAACCTCGGGTCCATGTCATTCATTCAGCGGACATGATGCTTCTAGGAGTGGAAACATTTTCAGTTCTCAAAACTACTGCAAGAGAACGGAGATGCGTCACAGTGTAAATGACCAGCTCGCAGTCCCACCTTCCCCAGTGGAAAGATGTGTCTATGTCCACACACTTTGTCAGGCGAGGGTCAAGTGTGAGGCGGCAGCCTGGGTGTAACTCTGAGGGTCGTGTTATTGTTTTCGAACCCAGCACCACAGAGAGCAAAGGATTGCCACACTTTCTATGTTTACAATTGCTATATTTTTTTTTCTAATTACTGATTGCATGTGTGTGTGTCTCTGCGTATGTGTGTGTGTGTGTGTGTGTGTGTCTCCGGGTGTCTGTGTCTGTGTGTGTGTGTGTGTGTGTGTGTGTCTCTGCGTGTCTCTGTGTGAATGTGTGTGTGTGTGTGTGTGCGTGTGTGTGTGTGTATCTCCGTGTGTGTCTCTGTGTGAATTTGTGCGTGTGTGTGTGTGTGTGTGTGTGTGTGTGTCTCCGTGTGAATGTGTGCGGGTGTGTGTGTGGTGTCTCCGTGTGTGTCTCTGTGTGAATGTGTGCGTGTGTGTGTGTGTGTGTGCGTGTGTGTGTGTGCCCGTGTGTATGTGTGTGTGTGTGTGTTGTGTGTCTCCGTGTATGTCTCTGTGTGAATTTGTGCGTGTGTGTGTGTGTGTGTGTGTGTGTGTATGTCTCTGTGTGAATGTGTGTGTGTGTGTGTGTGTGTGTGTGTGTATGTCTCTGTGTGAATTTGTGTGTGTGTGTGTTTGCGTGTCTCAGCGTGTGTCTCTGTGTGAATGTGTGTGTGTGTGTGTGTCTCTGCGTGTGCTTCCAGGGAATACGTTTGATTCCACAATATGTTGTGCTGAGCAAAGACAAATGCTGGAGCTGATGAAACCTGTCAGTGAAACAGGAGAAACCATGGTGCAGAAACCACAATCACCACTCACAATCACCACTCACAATCACCACTCACAATCATCACTCACAATCATCACTCTCTCCACTTCCCCAGGTGGTTATTTCAGTATTCACACGTAACCGGGATTCGTTTTCTTCAGAGGCCTGAGTGTCATTAACACATAAACCATTACAAATATGGAAATTTACTGAAGGAATTCATCCATTTATCAATGGAGATGGGAAAAAAAAATAAAACCCCCAATGGGTTACCCCAATGTTAGAATTTCTCATATTCCACATACCTATAGATAAGACTAGTGTCCGACAGCAGTCTATCTTCATTGAGTTTGTGTTGTTTTGTCAATTTGCTCGTTTGTTTATTGCCTTTCACGGAGGACAAATAGCCTGCTACAGAGGCCCATTAACTGGCCCAGTAGCACTATAGTTTGCTTTGTACATTTGTGTGTCCACATCTGTGAGTTTATTCTTTTACAACTCGGTAGCTTGTAACTGTGTTTTTGTGTGTTACTGTGTTTTTGTGTGTGTAACTGCGTTTTTGTGTGGGGGGGTGGTTTCTTTCCAGACTTTTTTCCCTTGGATTTATCTGGCCCTGTGGGCATGCGTTTCTCAGTTCTCGGAAGCTGTTTCTCCAGAACTGTAGGCTTTCTATTGGCCATTTATCTAATTTCGCTAAATTAAGGAATCTATGTACAGAGCAAAGAATTTAATTACCAGGAAGAAAGAGACCCAAGTTTTGTTCTAAGGTTGGGTCCGGTCCATTGATGCGAAAGCAGAAGACGGTTGGGTCCAAGATGCAGCCCTGAGTTTCACCCCTCTGCTGCGTGGAGATACACCCTTTTCCTGGCCAATTCCTGCTAATGTTAATCTTAAGTAAGTCTTTTCTGCCAATCTGAAAGACGAGTGGACATCTTGCTTTTGCCTTGATGTGTATTTTTCTATTAGAGTGTTAATGTCGTTGAGATGATTTGTTTACCGTTTCTAGCGACGGTTGACATTTACCAGAGACGTAATTGTTGATGAAGTTCAGAATGGTACGGTAAAAAGCCGCGTCCAGGTCCCTGCTCACATACACACGTTAAGGGACAGATTCATCACTGCTTTTTAAGATTGCGTTCATGCGGTTGATTCCAAATGTCAAGTAAGTTACCAACTTACCCAAAGTAAGATCTATGACCTAGTAAAGATCAGCATTTAATTTTATTAGTCATAAACACACATAACCTTTTTATGGCTGCAGGACCTGTCCCTGGAATATTTTAAGTTCTTTCATGAAGAGGTTTTTATTCTGAATGCTAACAATTGTTAAAAAGGTTTTAGCCAATAAACAGGTGGCATTCCATGCACTCCCCAAAGACATGTTGGTTTCCTTAGTCCTGAAAACAGCAAATGTTTTTTAAGGTTAGGGTTAGGGTTAGGGTTAGGTATGCAAAGACATTATGGTATGGGCAGGGATATAAAGAAGAAGGTTTGACTTCTAGAGCCTTCGTCCCATTCTAATCTTTAGCCACACATACCATTTACCTGTTTTAATCAGCTCTATTGCCTTGTGTAGTCAAATTGTGCCAGATTCCCTCAGAGTCCTTGCCTTTTGAGTGGCAATTTGAGTACAACCACTGTCATCTTGAGTAGACACTCAGTTACCACATCCCTTCTCCTCATCTTGGTTTCATTTGCCTTCACGGGACGATTAAATGTTAGTTTTTTTTCCTTTTGGTTAGGATGTTAAGTCGGGGGTTAGAGGTAAAAGTTATATTCTATTCTTCTGATCTTTTCATAGAACACACAACGATTCTGAGTAACAGTCACCTGACGTTGTTTAATTGATGTCGATTGGCTGTGTGAGGTGGATATCAATACTCAGTCTGATCTGCATCCACGTTAAAGCAATGCGATTTGAATCGCCACATCGCGTTACTGGGTTTTTCATTTGTTTAAGGAAATTGTCACAGATGGCGGTTTTCCCAGAGGTTGCGAATAGGTGATTCATCATACCGTTATTGACTGGGAAAAGGTAGAGCTTCCTGCAGTTTCTCTCTCTATTCCCTGTACCACGGTACACATCTCTGCCTGCACCGTGATTGCAAACAAACAGTAGAGCCTTTAACACAGAGCAGGACATGGAATGAATCATAATTCAAGTTCCTTGGTGATCAGAATTAATAAGGACAAAATAACCTTCGGCAGACAGGATTCCAGTTTCTATTGAACTGTCAACTGAAGCCGGATACATTTTTTTTCCAGTAAGCCCACGTTCAGAAGAATATCCTTGTCACACACACACAACGGCCTGCAGAGCGGTGTCCACACGCTGTAGATTTTACATGCACAGTCAGCAGTCCTGAAGCTGTGAAATATTCTGGTTAAGACCCAAACCACAGCTGAATGCAGAGGGGAACGTGCAGTAGCTGTGGGGACAACACGGTTACCCTCCCTCCTCCATTTTTTTTCTGCCTCCTGGCCCCTTTGACCACAATGCGTGTTTTCATCAGGCTTGGTGATTTCCGACGGCTATCTTCCCCTGCAGTGAAGTGAAAACTTGTCAGACGATAACTTTTTTCTCCTCGTGTACATTATATGAGCGACTACCTGGAATGACAATTCAATGACTTCTGAGAATTTTGGCTTGTGAGTGTCATGTGTCTGTATCTGTATGTAGCTGTATCTTCTCCAGTTTATCGGTAGTGGGCGGGGCTATGATGAACACCTGAATGCGATCGCAGGTGGTAGCCAGGAGAATGTGGGGCAGCTATAACTTCTCCAGTTTATCGGTAGAGGGCGGGGCTATGCATTCAAAAGCCACTGGGCTGTCGGCAGTAGTGCATCCTGGGGTCTAGAACCAGGCCTTCATAACCTCCAGCTGAGAAATACCTGGGTCTGGTTGGGGCGAAGCAGGGACTACAGATGCAGTCACCTCTTCCCCTGTTAAATGGGCTCGTAAGCCGCCATTCTTGGCTGCAGACATTTCCTGTCTGAGCGTCTGATGGCTGGCAGTGAACACCTCTCAGTGGTAACCAAGCCCGTGCTGAGAGGGGTTTGATGGGAGGCTGGTGATTTTCAGCGTAGCCCTCTGCTCAGCCATAACCGCTGCATTCATCAGGAAATCACAGCCGCCTAAAACACCTGCTGCGGTCGCGGAGAACGCTGAGACCACTTCATAGCGTCTTCAGGTAGCCATCTCCAATGGAATATCATGTTTCCCAATGATCGGTGTTCAGGGTGACACATACAGGCCCCTACCTCTGCAAATTTCTGATATATATTATTTGTAATAAGTATCAATTATAAATAAATGCTTCATAAATATCTATATATGTATCTAAATACATGTCTCGGAAAAGTGTAGCTTTTAGTAGTTAGTAGTAGCCTACAGAAGTTTATTATTAATGTTTGTAAACAGTCAACCTACATGTACACTACAGATGTTATAATGTATCAATGCTTTCAGGCTACCTCTTGTGGAAACCTTAATTTTCACATTATAAATTATATATATGTGAAACTATGTTCCATGTGGTATTATCGCATTAATAAATGCGTGGAATGAATTCTGCTGCAACCTGGATAATTAAAGGAAAACTTTATTTACCAAATACATGGTCCTATTTTACCCAATGGGGCAAACTTCTAAAGTAAGTCTTGACCCTTACAGAAACAGCAGTGCGAATATATCAAGAAACTTAATGAATAAAGATGAAGTTAGAGATTAGAAATAAACATAAATCATATTTTACTTGCTTTTATGCTAATTATCAAGGCTTATTTACACTTCGTATAAACCTCGTATGAGACTTTCTAAATGAACTCTTGTTCTAAAGTATAACCAGTTACCTTGAATTATTTTGTTAACAATAACACAGCTTCAGGCAGGCACCTGATCATCAGCAACTACTTTTCAAACTGCATTTAATAAAACTGCATTTAATGGAGTTTTCTATTTTTTAGAAGTATCATATTTCTTGTACTAATAAAAAGAAAAGGCAGTTGTGAAAAGGGTGATTAGAGGGTTGCCAATGGTTTCACTTGACCCCGGCCTTGGTTTAATATCGTACCAAATCAGTAAGACAAATCGATAAATTTATTGTCCAGAGTGAATACTTGATCAAGTAATCAATCGAGATGGGTATGATACACGACTTGGAGTGACAAGTGAACCAAAGACGGACAACCCCCGAACACAGCTTTCACGGTTAAGTCAGCGTCGAACCTTCGCAACGTGGCGCGACACCAACCGTTTCCCCGGACACCGAACTGAAACCCTACCTGAGGCCTGGCAGACTTCCGTGCACTACTCACAGAACAGGCTCGTGAGAGCTGCTTTCCTACGGTTTAATATTTACCCCTTGGCATACACCCAATTACTCCCTCATGCCTAAACGCATAGATAAACTAATGCTGAATTAGCGTGCTATTCAGCTCAGACTCAGACCCCTGTGTTTTAGGGTTCATCCCTCAGCCCTGTTTTGACAGGAAACTCACGGTGAAGGGGAATTCCTAACTAAAGCCCGAGAGCTTCCAGGGCTTAGGCTGACAGTTTAAACTGATTTAATTTTCCCCAGTAGCTTTTTCGGGTCTCGGGAACTCTTGAATTAGTCCCAAAAATATCCCAGACTCAAGTCAACGGGCTGACGCTTAGCCTAACAAATCATTTTTCCTTCAGCCAACAACACGTTGGGCACAGCCGTGTTAGCCGTGTTATCGCTACTGTAAGAATGCATGACCTCCCACACCAACAACAAAAAGAAGCGGCCTACCACGGTCTTCCCGCTTCCTTTCTCCGCTTATCACCATGGAAACTTTAATGCCCATCTATCAAAAGTGACCACACGCAGAATCTGCAATTCTAAGATAGAAAAGAATAATCCAACACTCAGAAAAGACTAGAAGTGGTGCATTGTAATTCGTTTAGATTTATGACTGACCGACACAATGTGGGTCAAATGAAAATAAATAAAACACCCACTCAGAGGTCATGGAAAATCAATATTCAACGAAAATGCAGGTCTTCAAGGAAACTCATAATCCCCTTTATCATTTCATACCTGGAACCATTACTCTTTTCTTTCTGACATAAGGATAACAGACGGCTGCGTCTAAGCCTCACTAAAGCCTCAGTAAAGAATTATAATGAAATTACTATAGGATATCATGTAATGTAATACATGATTAATATGGATATAAGATTTGTTAGATAAAACCTTTGCAGAGAAATGCAAGCTGGTGAAATGGTAATGAGGAGAACTCGTCAGCTTTTTCAGTAATTGTTCATAAAAAAAAACTATTCGCATCTGTTCACGTAGCACGATGTACAATTTTTAAAAATTCAACACAATTCTAACCAGGGGGGCGGTGACGATCATGGAGTTTTGGGTCTCGGTCAATTGTCTTGATGATCGTTACAGGGGGCTACCCGACCCGAGTATGCATTAACATTAACACTACACACTGACTACGTTTACATGCAGTGCTCAGAATATTACTACCTCACTGTTCATAAAAACGCATGAAAAGAGAAAACATTTGAGAATGGCATTTAAGAATTCTCGCTTAAATCATCATGTAAAAATATATACACACACAGGATGTTTTTTTTTTTTTTTTTCTTCATTTTTACTACTCAACACAATGTTATAAATTTCAAATCTTAATGGCGTTTTACACAACATCCCTCCAAAACCTGTCCATCCTGCCGCCGCGTCTGACAAATCCTCCCCTCCTGCCCTGGGCATCTCAGGCTCGCAAACAAGACTACCAAAACGTCTCGCACCGAGTCACTAACCCTGTGTCGAAGTAGCTTTAAAACCTGCCATCAGGAAGCAGCCAGATTATTTAATGAGTTTGTTTGTTTTTTCGACTGTGACTCATTTAGTGCCTACCTGTGATTTGCGTTAAAAAGGGTTAGGGCACTACCTACTGATTCACGCCGTGTTACATTGCTGCTATTGATGTGTCTCCTTCCGTTCACTGAACATACTGAAGCTTGAGACGAAAGTGTCTGTCAAATACGGGTACAAAAACGCTGCCTCTGCAAAGCTGGCTCCCTGTTTTCCAGCAGGCCTCCATCCTTTGGTTTATCTTCTCCTTAGAGTTTGGTTCAGGACAGGGCCACATCACGCTGCAAATCGACGTTTCCGTGCAGGGTGACGGCAGTGTGATCACCGGAAGGTTTTTGGCCCTTTCCTTCCGCCCGATACCCCCTCCGAGGCGCAGCTCAGCCTCCATTGATCGAGGGACGCTTGTTGAGTGTGGTGCATGACTTGGGAAAACGACACCTGGAGTACACTCGTATGCAGAGTGTTAGAGACCCTGGTCGGAGGGAAATGACACAGGGCCACCCGCGCGTATTCGCAGATATGTCAGACTTGATAACAATTGCTGCATCATCCTCGCAGCCCGACCTTGACAGCCTGCCGCGCGCTGCGCAGCCCGAGTTCAGCTTTCAGGGTTTCTCATCACAAACCTGCCATTTCCCTTTCCCGTTGTCTGCTTTAAGGGGCCTTTCTCCTGCAGACCGCGCTTCGCTTTCACACATGAGATGGGGCCTAGAGAGGAAACGGTTAAACAGAACCATGGTGCATGCAGTCCCCAGGGATCCACACTATCCTTTTATTAAATGTCAGAAGTAATTCCACAATAACCAACCACCTTTTGACACCTTTGGAAAGTCCTGCCCAGTGGTAGCACACTGCCTGATAACAAACCGAGTTCTGACTGATGGATATAACATTCGCAGTTTCCGTCGTTACCCATTTAGAAAAAAAAAGCCCACTCTGAAAATGGCATCTCTCTCTTACCGCCGTATCTGCTCACACTGTCTCCTGCATGCCCAGTTCTCCGATAACCCTCGCTGTTCAACAATGAGTGGCCATTAGCGGCCAGAGACCAGCTGTCAAATCGGTAAACCCTTAAAAACCAGTTCACAGTTCTGGTCTGAAAGCAGAAGTGCCTTGATCTCGAGTAACTCTTACTCGTAAAAAGAGAGAGCTAACACAGCGTTAGAAAACGCGCTCGTTTCCAGAATGACTCACGGCAAATTGTCCATCAGCCTTCAAGGCACACAAGTCTTCTGGAGAATGAGGCAGCTTTTAAACAGAAGATACTAAAAACACCTGAACGCATGGGTCATTGAGGCTTACTCGTATAAAAGCAAAGCCATAGAAACACTTAAGGTTTGTAAAGCGCCCTCAGAGTCATTCAAGGACTACAGCAGGATTATTGCAGCCTCCATGTCACATAATCGGCCTTTACAGGAAGTATCAGTGGACATTATTGGAAAATGATGTTGCGGCCTTGTGAGGAGGAGAAGCCTAGGGTAGAGCCTATTTATCACCTAATTTGGAGTTAATTGGCAGGATAGAGACCTGATCTAGACCTAGACCATAATACAATAACACTATACATCTCACAATGTCACCACAGCTTTGGATCATAATGACATGTGACCGGGTTAAAATGCATTTTGAAAGGAATGTATTATACTATTTTAAAATACTTAAGTATTTAAAAATATATATTTTTGTGATACAAAGCATTTTAAAGAATGCCACACTACATAATCGCCAAATTGAATTCGAGAAGGATCTTTAAAATAGAATCTGTAATTCAACATTTTTTGTTGTGAATCTTTCTTTAAATTTAACTTAATTTCAAAACTATTTCACAAAAGCTTTTGAAATTAATTCTTAGAATATTTTAGATGCATTTGAAAAAAATATTTATGTTTTGATAACCATTTGTATTGTGCACAAAAATGCATTTTGTTTTTGAAATATTTGAAAATATTTTTATAAAGCATTTTTTTTTAAATCAAATGTTAACCAAAAACAAAAAAAGCACACCCAAATACTTCTTAAAATACTGAAACATATTTCAGTATGTGACGCAGGTCTCACTAAACCACTGAGATGAATATACAGGATTATATACAAGTGTTATATACTGTGTTATATACAGGATTTCACACGAAAATAGAGTGAGTCAGGTTGAGCAGGCTAGGTCACTAGCAGGAAGTCAGCTTGCCAATGAACGATAAACAAAAGAGCCGTCCTCCCTCGTTCTGAGAGAAGCTGTATCAGAGAGCGCTTTCACAAATTGTTCAGACAAGGAGTTTATTTCCTGGTTCCGTGCAGCCACTGAGAACTTCTGGCTAACACTTGGTTTAGACTAGTTAACCCCACCTTACTAAATGGGCCTGAGGGAGTGTCTTCATATAGTATCATAAAAATAACTACTCATGAACTGATACCAGCTAACCATACGCCCCTAGTGTCATAGATGAGCAGTTGACATGGGATTTATGCAAAAGGCTGGACCAAGCGTCAAAATCGGAAGGTTCCTAGTTCAGATCCAGCTGCTGGTGTACCTCCGAGCCAGACACCGTTTCGGTAACTATCCAGCTGTGTAAATGAACAGTTGAATAAACGAACGGCGTTTTAAAAAACACGAAGACCACGCGAGATGCCCCGTTGGACGACAGCAGGCAGCGCGGCGACCACGGGTAGAGCGGGACCCAAGCGGTTTCCCGGTTGTCAGAGATCCGTCACTCCCAGCACCTTCGGGGCTAGCGGTGCTACCGGAGGGAAACGCGAGTCTCCCACTCGGTGAGGACCTCCTGCCAAGCGCCGTTCAGCCGCAGCGCATTAGCGCTAATGAGGACGGGCTAATGGGAGATGGGCAGGTTAGAGCACCCGGTACACTTCCTCAGTGCCCCGAGATCGCCGGGGGCCGTGCCGGCGAGTTGCAACAGAATAAGCAACGGGAAATTCCTTATTTGAGCGAAAATGGGAAACTGGCAGGTCCGGATGCAGCCTGCTTTGACTGGGGGTGCAGTGAAAATGTCTGGGGGGGGGGGGGGGGTCATGATAGTAGATAATATAAACATGTAACATTTTAACGCGTGGCCCAACTCTGCACCCCTCTGTATCCGGCCATGGAAACTGGTGATTAAAAATAGAAAATGATTTAAATTTAAAGTCAGTGCTGCATGTAACCTTGTAACTGAATATTTTAAGGTCAAATTATATGAATATTGCATGACCATATGTACACTTCATAAATAATCGATATTTTAAAAAAGAAAATGAAAACCTACATTACAAATTACATAATATCATATTCCTCACACTCCAGAAAATGGCATACGCTCAGCAGCAGACAATGCTGAATATTCTTTAAAGTTCAGACATAGATCCGTTTGTGTTAAACAAAGTGTGAATAGATTAAGTATGTTGAGATCAGAGTCACTTCTACAAGATCAATACATGTAATGTTAATATATCAATAATGTTAATAAAAAAAAAACTCATTGGTTAGCATGGTATTTTCAGCATACTGTAATTTATTTCTAAATGCAGGCATACATATGGGAGATGACAGCCGTTTCTAAGGAATAAAAAAAAAATGTTGCCCCAATTTTTTTTTTCTTCGTATATTTAGAAGGAAGAAATATAGAATCACAGTCAAATAATGATTCTAAGACTATGACAATAAAATAACTAAATGTTAATCAAATGATTTTCACCTTGAGGGTGACAGACATATCAGATGGTCACCACACCGTAAAAACAGTGAAAACTTTCCAACGCGTTTTAGCCATGAAAAGCTCCAGACGGAAAGTCAAATGACTTCAGAGCAATTTGTGAATTCACAGACCTACGCGAATAATTGCAGGTTTGTCACGAAGACAGACACCCCAAATTATTAGACCCACAAAACGTCATGAAACAAAAACGACACTTCGAGGTCTATCGAAGCTGGATAATTTCATGGGTGCGTTTGCACACCCTTTTCCTCTCCACGCCGTTCATAGAAAGTATTTTTCAGTTTTTAAAAGACGCAAGCAGCGCATTTAGCCTGGCTAGGTTTTCACCTTAATTAAAAGAAGAAGAAAAAACGGCCTCTAGGGTGTGGAGGATTTCCATTGTATAAACAAACTATTTTTTCCTTTACTTTTCAGGTGGTGTAGGATAATAATCCGCCAATCCCGTATCACACTCTTAAGAAGTCTGCAATAAGAAACCATAATGTTTTTGTCACCAAACACTCCTAAAGCGTTGCCACGTCCTGCAATCTCCAATCCAGTCAGGGGACAGATTTATCTCTCCTTGGATACATTACTCCTGGTTTTTTTTTTTTTTTTACCCCCTTACGGCCTCTGGCGTAAAAATTACAGAGCCACTGAAGGTGCACTGAAGCTGAACGCAGTTGTGGTTACACAATCAGCAGGGATATCTTCAGTGTCCTTGAAGTGTGCCTGAAGCACTGATTAACTGCATTCAAACGCCAAATACAGCACCCAAAAATAAAAACGGCTTGGCCATCAATTTGTCATCGTTTAGTTGGCCTGACCCCTGCTGATCTGGCAGGGGGTAAGAGATATTTTCTGAAGGAAGAGACAAGCTGAGGGAAACGGCACGGGTTGGGTAAAAAAAGGAAAGAAAAAAGGATCAGAGACTCAAAACACACCTCACATCGTCACCAGCCCGCATCACAACATCGCAGAAGAGCCGTAACGCTCTTTGGGAAAAAGCATAATCAACAGCTCTCACCCAAAGGGAAAAACAACAATAGTCAGCTCCTGAAAATGCATCCGCACCACTGGGTGATTCCTAAACCGGAGTGTATTTGGGTTTGCGTGTCCCTGTTGGGGAGCGGGGGTTGTACAGTGTAGCCCTATTGAAACAGGGTTGGGACCTGTGGAGGGGGGGTGGGTGGTGGTGACCTGGGGCAGAAGTTAGTTACTCGCTGGCCAGTTGCCTGAAGGTGGCGAGCTGCTGGGTGAGGAGGAAGCTGTTCTCCCGAGCGGTCTGAAGCTGACGCTCGCACCATGCCGTCAGGAACTGCTGATAGGCCTTCACGCGCAGCGCGCGAAAGCTCTCAATCTGGGAGGAGCCAAAGAACGTTCAGGGCAAGAATCAGAGAGAGAATCAACAAGAGAAAACACGCCACAACAAAATTACAGATCTCGAAGGAACTTTTTGTTGGACAATTTATTTTTGTTATACGCGTTATGAAAGCGCATATATACATTTTATACGCGTTGTGTAAAAAAATGACAACACTACCCACCTCCAATTTGGCCACATCAGAAAGGAGATTGAATTCTTTTTCAGTAGCAGTTTTGATTTCCTCCATCTAAAGAAAATAAAATATGAACACAAATATGAGTGCACATTCAAATCCCCCGTGAGCCTTTAACTATACAACGCATACCATATGCTTTAGCATCTACATCGAGAGAGAGTTCAGAACTCCCTTTAAATGACACCATACCCAATACAGGCCTTCACGTTGCATTGAGAGAACACTACTGACACCTGCTGGATAGAATGAAACATGCGTGCTACACCTGACCCTTTGACAAAATTGTAACCTCAGCAAAAATGGACTCTCCTCCACCTGGCATGTATACTTGTGTGTAATCAAGCCGTCCTCTGATTACATTAGCACAGCAACGCAACACATTTTTCATTTCAATTAATCAAGTCTGATGATCTTCCTTTAGTGAAAGTCAGAGGTCTAAAAATAAGAGCAGAGCTTTGTTCTGGATCTCAGATACCACAGAGAACAGAACAGCACCTTGTTTTTCCATGTAATAAACACTTACGGCCGCTTTCTTGACCGGTTTGGCTTTCTCCAGGTTTTTCTTGGCGTTTTCCAACTCCACCAGTTTGGAGATCCTCCGGAACAACATTTCCTACAGAACAGCAAGGGGTCCCCAGAAATTTTTTTTTTCCAAAAATTTCAAAATAAATTAATTGATTAAAAATAAAACATTTAAATGAGGTGAAACGATGAAAATGCTTCGAATACTAAAATCACGACGTTTGAAAAGGGAGAGTGAAGCATTAGCTTAGCGTCACCCAGTTTTAGAGAAGGATAATTTGACAACAAGAGAGGACAGAGATCACCTTTTCTGCTTCCTGATAACGCGAGTCCAGGTCCAAGCCCAGGCCAAGGGTGTTTATGTTATTCTTGGCAACATTTTCAAAGTTTTTCTTACAAGGAGGAGAACAAAGAGAGTCATAGGCTTAACACAGGATTTCACAGAAATTCAAAAACAAGGACAATACAGGGTCGATTGGATCTAAACCCAGTCAATAATTACAATAAGATTACGGTCAATAAAAATTTATTTATTTTTACAAATTCTGTTCTTTACACACGCTGGTGGCATGTTTCCAGAGAAAGATATACAGATAATTGATAATATTCATTTTCTTATGTTAAGCGGATATTCAATTAAATTCTGCTTTATTGAGTATACCGGTCATTTCTTACAAAGTTTTCAAAGAATGAATTTAAGTCCATGTGGATTTCATCTAGCACCTTCCAATATAATATAATATTTCCAAAGTGTCTTCCATATTTATTCATTCCCAAAATATTCTTAAAAAAAATTATATATATAAAAAATAGTGGAATATTTTATTTTGGTCAGATCATTTGATAGTACGAGTCATTATAACACAGCGATCTCAATAGAATGGTCTGGTTTTTTCAAAACAGTCAGTATCTACCAGCAGAACTGTTAATCTGTTAATCCCTGTATCTTATTTCAGGTGATTCATAGAAAGCAATCAATCAGTCCACGTTCGGAGAACGAAAGAAGCTGAATCTACCGCTTTACGCTATAGCGGCGATCATAACTTCAAGGCCGCAGGAACAGTCGTTACCTTGCCAACAAGAGAACCAATATCAACATGGCACCCACGCGAGATAAATGGCCCTTGAGGAAACCCCAAAATCCAAGGCAAAATGTCTGAAAAAGCAGAAAAATGGAAACCCTTCCACCACAAGGTGGAAAACGGAACCGTCTTGCTGAATGAGTTGGTAGAACAACTGCGGGGGGAGGGCGGAGTCCATGAGTGGGCCCAGGCAGTGGGCCCAGGCAGTGGGCCCCGGCAGTGGGCCCCGGCACAATCTATTGTATGATAAAGGCTTTCATTCACAGCCAGGTACACAGAGCGCTCTGAGGAGGCGAGTCTAAACCACCTAGAACCATTGTTCTGGGTTCCCCCATGCTCAATTAAGTTACACAGCAGCACCACAGAGGTGACATAGACCAATGGGAGACTATTGTGCGTTGATGTTCAGGGGGGAATATCTAAGGCAACCACATGAATCACGTAGGCAGGGAAGTCCCATAATTCTGTCAGATTCTCCTGGAACTGCTCTATACCTCAGCAAATATGGAATTCATTTTTCAAATTCCTAGGCCTATAATAAGGTTTGCTCTGTGACACAAGGGGCAATGTTTGTTCTGAGATTCAGCTAGGGACCTCAAAAAGAATTATGGTGAGACGTCTAACTGTCAATTTCCCAGGGAAACAGACTTGAATCCAACGTGAACTCTGACAAAAACCTGGGGAGGGGACGCTGGTCACGTGTGTAACCCAGTTGGAAGGAGGGGACGCTGGTCACGTGTGTAAACCAGTTGGAACCACATCCAAGCTAACTGGACGAACAGACAGAACAAAGATGGTTAATGTTTGCGGCTCAAAAAATTATGACAGAAAACTCGTCACAAAGTCTGCCATGTAGCAGAAATCGACTTAATAGGCTTGGTCGTTAAAAAGCAATGTAGCCTGAATTATTTAAAAAGCAAGTAACCGATCAAGACTGATCATGCCCCAGAAAATGGAACAGAAACAAGATGTTGAAAATATCTTTTTAGACGTTTTCACCATTTGCCCTCAATAATTCATGATGGTACTTGTACGATACGGTTTAATTTCTCCACGTACCACAATGAGAGTGGCGTTTGCATAAGCCTAAACACAGCCTGGTGTCTGTTCAGGCCTGCAGGGTCACTATGTCGGTCGATTCAGAATACCAGCCTTGCTCCCATTCCACCCAGAACCCCCCTCATTAGGCGAGTTCATAAATAAACTACTAACGACTGCTCTGCTAAACTGCCTTCCCCGGTTCGTTAAAAACGCAGCAGCGTTATCAGATAACGTCAAAAGTCCTTTGAAGTGTTTCATTTTTTGCTTGTTGGCAAAATTTCCTTCTCAGAGCAGGAGTTTTACATAAATTTGAAATTTACATCAGAAATTTCATTTATATTTTACATCTTTTTACACACACAAATTCAAGCAGTTTGCATGGATTAACTTTTTACAGCCAACAGCAGTGCAATTACATTTGTTTATCAACTCACACACAAAAGAAACTTAAGTATGTTCTGAACGAATATACAGTAGCACACCAACTAAACCCATCTTCAGTAGCCCTGTATCCAAGACACAATTTCAGGTGTAGTGCTCTCAAGAGCATCCGTCCCAGAGGGAACATCCTACATTTGAGCATCGGGATTAAGCAAATTCGAGATTAAGTAAACTAGAGCGATGTCAGACACCGCTACGGCTAGATTAATCACCGGGATGAAGCCGTTACTGATTTGTGTCAGCCGTTGATAAGGCACAAAGGCTGACGTCACAAAGGCTGACGTCAGTCCACTTTAAGAACTTATGATGGTTGTGCTTGATCGACTCATGCTCTGATCACAGGTGGTAGACCTGAGACACCTGAGCGTATCTGGTCTTCTGTGACAGGGATCGTGAATAAAGTCTCAGAAGCATGGGCCCTTAAACAGATTTAAATAATAATAATAAATTATAATACTAATCATAATTCATTATTCTAAATCAATGGTACAACCCCTAGGGTCTGCAGGTGTTTGAGCTACCTCGTTGTTCCATCAGGAAACACTAGGTGAAATTAATCCTAATCCAAATAAATGCTTTAATTACATAATGAAGAGGCGGGGACGTGCAAAACCCACAGATGCTACATCTCTCGAGCACCAGGGTTCCCCATCCCCGTTCTAAATGACAGGTAGTTCTGGGGCTGATGCGGCGAAGACACAGGCGGGCAGGAAAGGGGAAAATTATATTCAACATTCCCAGAATCACGCCGGCGTGACAGGCTCCTTACCTTGACAGTGTCCATAATCTCAGACAACCTCAGGCACAGCCTGCAAGCAGACAACAGGGCAGAGAAGAGTCAAAGTCAGGCTGACTGTAAAAAAGGAACCATGGAGAGAGATGGCTAAAGTGATAGACTCGGGTCATTGTGGGTTTGAATCCCCTGTGAGGATCAGTTGTGTGTAGGCCTAATTTTACAACAACAATATCCTAAATCAAGACAAGTAATCAATCGAGTCAAATCACTAAGGAAGAATCCCCCCAAAATTGCCAGTCTTGGTGACAGTATTTCAGAAATGAGCTCACTTCGAGAAGGCGATGGCTGTTGGGTCAGCTTCTTCACCGATCCCGAGGTGCAGAGACGTCGAAAAGTGTCCGCAAGCTACAGCGATTTCTAAGGGGGAACGCAGAGAGCCACACCGTTAAGCTTCAACGCGATTACGAAGAGTGGAGACGAGTGCCGAAATCCATTTCCCCACTTACTTTCTTCTGCCAGCACGATATCCAGGAACTTCTGTGAAGGAAAGAAAACCACAGCGAGGTGAGGACTTAACACACGATGTAAACCGAGGCCCGAGGTATGAAAGTATTGACCTACTTCTGTAGCAGCTTTGGAGATTCCAGTGAGAGAAAAGTTGCTCTCCCTCTCGCTCTGAAAAAAGTCGTCCACATCCTGGACAGAGATGTGAATTCATACACCACAATCCTTTTTCTCCCCAAGGAAAAAATGTTTTATTATATTTATTTATTTATTTTTAATTGGAACATAGCAACAGTCGTCACTAAGTGGAGAGTGTCGAACAAGCAGAGAGGAAAACACAGGAACCTTGTGGCCCTCGTTCCTCATCTCCCCCAAAACCTGGCTGAGGCGGTCGAAGATCCCTCTCCGCACGGGCTGCCTCCCCGAGTCCTGGCGCGAGAAGGAAGGGGACTCGCTGACCCAAAACCGGTACAACACCAACGCCACAAACACCAAAACCACCGCAAACCCAAGGCAGAGGACAGTTTCATAACAATTACAGTGTTAAGGCAGGTCTGTATTAGACACCCGAGTGACAAAAAGGAAAGTCCAGTGAGCCCACTAGATTCTACAAGGCCAGTACAACGATCACAGATAAACAATAATCCTTCAATGGAAATTAGTCAAGTCCTTTGAAATGTTTAACACTGAATATAAATACGGGCAAAGTGGCCCAAAACACATCCGTCAACCACTTACCTACATCTGGCAAAACTACACTTCACAGATACGACGATTCGGTACAAAGGGCACCAATTCCACACATCAATGCAGAAAAACACCCATCAAATCACTGCCTGGTGGCATCTACGGTCCATGTTTAGTCTGGACACAGTTATCCACAGAGGGTTGCCATTGTTTAAAGACTCCGCTTCCTCACCTCCGTCTCCGTGAGGAAGCGTTGGAGGGCCTTGTTCTTGCTGAGCGTGGCGTGTACTGCCACCAGCTGAAGATACTTTTCCAGGGCCATGCAGTAGGTCTGCAAGTCCTCCCCCAGCCCCAGGAACCCTGAAAAGACCCATTAGTGGGGACCTGAATTCTCTGGTTTGCAGTCAGATATATTTTGACAACACACTTTAATTTTGCTTTAAGGGGCACTTGAACCTGCACCGTTATAAAGATACTGGAAATAAGCAATCTGAAAAAAAAAAAACATTTACACATAAATAAATTGTGCGCTAGTTCTTACAGCTAACAGCTGCACAACACTCAGTCCCTTCGTTTATTAAAACGAATTTTAAAGTCTTTCTCGATGCGTACCGAGTTGTTTAATGGTTTTTGCTTGAGAGTTTGATGGCAAGGCACACGGTTTTGCTGGCAGTGGAGGGAACTGCAGGGGGAGAAACATTCACCTTTAAATAATTCCCATAATTCATAACATGCGTAAAATCCTTGGGAACACAGACACACACACACAAAAAAAAAATCTACGTCCAAATATCACAGTGCAATAATTACAAATCACGCTCCTTATTCAAACCAGTCAAGATCCACAGAGGGAAATTCCCCAGCATTGAAACAGAATGAGTTTGAGTTATTGAGTTATTCCTGAAGTTGAGAGGTGAAGAGCAGAACTGACTATGACCCCCTGAATCCCCGGGACCTCTTGTGTGTACAGGCAGTGCTGAAGCCACTCGAAGTCCTGGAACGTCCTGTTAACGCAGTGTTCCTCCCTGCTGGAAAACTGAAAGGAAACGCATGGATTAAAGAGTAACGCTTTTGGGGGGAGGGGAAGGAGGGCTAACATCACGTGTAAAACAAAGTTTTGATCAAATGTGATATTTAGCGTTTAAAAGGGAAGATTAATGCAAATAAAAATGTTTTGTACAGCATTCTGTTAATCGCTTCAGCTTTCTATAGGTGAAAAAAATATTACAGAAGCCGGAAAACCCAGTACGAAACCCAAGGATTCTTACAGTTCCCTATATAAAATATACACATTTCTGAATGGTTAACCATTCACTACATCTCATGCTTCTCAGCTTAACAGTTAACTTTTACAGCTCCGCTTTCACCAACTGAAAGGCATTAATCAACGCGAGGGTTAAAAACTCCAGAAGAACCACCGTGTTGACATTAGCCTTGCTCAAGCAAATAATTAGCACGTTTTAGTTTACCGCAGGCGCCATTCGGTCGCCCAGTCCCGGAGTCCCGGGGACCCGGGTCCCTTACCTCCTGGGTCCGAACCACAAACAATAGGGTGTCCCCGCTCTTTGTGGCTTCGGTCACCCGGATACCGAGGCCAGGCGCCAGCACTGCCCGTGTTTCCTCCTGAAACCAACGGCCTTTGTTACGGTCAACTCCTCCCATGAGTGCATGAGACCATTACTCTAAAGGTAATTCAAATATACACCACAGTTGGACGGTCATCTTCAAAGGGCAATTCATCCGTTATTCACAGAGGCACACGCATCTCATCTTGTGCAGTTCTTTGTTTTCTATTGACCTTAAACATCTGAGTCGCACTCTGCCACACACCTTTACTGGAGAAAGAAGCCATAGGTGAATTGGCTCCATCAACCTCCTGAAATTTGTTTTACAGTAGCAGTGACAGTGTCCCTGGGTGCCACTCCCGCTCTTAGTTATCCCCATTACATTTGCAGGTCAGAATGTGACCCTGTTCCAGTCCTGCAAGGGGCCATTATTGAAAGTCTCGGAACATGTCATTAAACCCTCAGGTACTGCAGATCAGACAAGCAACAAGTGGCACCACAGTCCAGTTTCTTACAAGAACTTCAATTCAGTTAAGCCCCAGAAATGGAACACAAAGGAAATTTCACTGTAGAGATTTCTTCACCCGAGGGGTCTATGAGGACAATCTGAGTAATCGCTTTAGTGAACAATAATTCACTTTAATTACATAGCTTAAATACCATAAAGTTTCCAAACAATGTGAAGCGACAAACAAGACCATGAAAAACTTTAGAACATACAAAAACTGAAAACCCACGTAGATAATAGCTTCAAATCGCAAGCTACAACTGCGCACCAGTTCCGTTACATAAATGGCAAAGGCTTGCTCTAGCCGGGACGAAGCAGATCATATGATGCTCATAAGCAGGAAGTGAACATTTCTCCACTGAAACAAAGGCTTACCGTCATTTCTGTCACACAAGCAAATTTTACTTTGTTTCTTTGGCTATGGTCGCGGCGTAACGGCAGGCGTCTGTGCTCCGTAACGAGTCCCAAAACGTTCGAAACCGATGCTGGGGGCGGGGGGGGGGAAGAAGCCGGATCCCTGAGCTCTACCCTGGCACACAGACACACTGCTCCCGCTGCGGAAGTCAAATCCAAAGCAGGAATTCCTCCGGTCAAAGTGCACCCCCTGTACCGAGCACAGTCGTTCAGCGGGCTGCACGGCCCTGGTGGACAGGCAGTGTAGAGGTACCAAAGAACCGACACGTGACTAAATGTGCACGCCCCACCACACTGTGACGGGGAGCACGGAGTCCCCGTCCAACAGCAGATCTGGACAATTTTTTTATTTTTTAGTTTTAAGCACTGAAATATGCACACGAGTACACAACCAAATCAACGATAGTCATGCAGTCAATAACGTGACTTTATTATGCCTCAGGAGTCAATTCACCTCACATAATTTAACAGTGCTCCCGTCCGCTGTATTTACAAGCCAACAGAACCCATACTCTGTTCCGGCCTGAAACCAATCATCAGAATAGTCTTCATTAACGTCATGAACGGAGTCTCGAAAACCAAAGTAGTTGCCATCAAAAAAGCCCTGGTCCTGCTGGGCGCCGCCCTGGTCCTGCGTCGGGGAACTCCAGACGTACACCGGCGTCTCATCGTACTGGTCCTCCCCAAAACCGAAGTTGTAGAAGCTCTCGTCCCCCTGCTTTACGTCCGCCTCGTGACTGTGTTGGTCGTAGAATTTCCGCTGCTCGTTGTTGGACAGCACCTGGTATGCTAAGAGAAATGGCATTTTTTACCATTTGAAGCCAACTAGGGCAATTAGAAATATTTTCTTAAACAAATCTCATACCAACTTTAATAACTTCAAGATTATTATTTATTTATTTATTTATTTTTTAAGCCAGATATGCAACTACAACAATTAACCAAGCAACCACCTCTGTTGTCAATGAACGTATTGGTTCATCATCATAACATCTAGCGTCTTTGTAAACGCGGGAACAGACCCTTTTGTCATTTAAAGCCCCCGCCTTCGTCTGAAGTTCAGTCCTTTAACCACTATAACCAAACGCCAAACCCCAACACATAATAACATAATGCCAAGCGCGAGCCGTTTTTCTCCATTTAACGTCTAAACACCAGCATTTTCTTTTCTGTGACGTAGGCCTAGGTCTCTTTACCTTCGGCGATTTCTCTGAAGACGTCTTCAGCTTCGGGGTTACTGTTCTTGTCCGGGTGGTACTTCACTGCCAGCTTGTGAAACGCCTTTTTGATTTGGCGGCCTGTGGCCGAGTTCAGCACCCCCAGGATTTCATAGTAATCCCTCGTTGCATCCGCGAAAAGCAGCAACAGCAGCACACACACAACTACGGCCAGTTGTTTGGTAGACAGGCCTACAATGGTCCTAATGGAACGAAAACATACATGGAAATCTGTGTACAAGATACACATTAAAGAAGACTATGCTTAATTAACCGTAACGTTTACAAGTTGGGAAACCGTTCGTTATGAAATATAAACAATTATACAATAAATAAATACAACGGCTTAATATTATTGCATGAGTAGTATCATCAACAGGCTTTACAATATTCACCGAAATATTTGAACAGCAGCTTTGCTACTACTGTTTAAACAAATATACCCTTAAAAAATAAAAAAACGTCTCTTCAGATAGATCTCAGTTATGGTTTTTAGGTATTGACACACACCAAACATGAAACAAACTTTTATCGTGCACACAAATCCATACTCACATTAGCATTATCCAGAGAATTTTCATAGCATAGTTTCACAAAAACTGATTAAACGTTTGAGAAAAACATCCAAGAAATTGCATTTTAAGGAGATTTCATAGCTTAAATGTCTGGCCCTTTATTGAGTCTTCTCAACCCATCACACAGCCTAGAATCCCCATCATGAAATACTCCAGTTTCCAAATCCAATTAAATAAGTAACGTCCTCGGTAAAGTTAAATTAGTTCAATAATTAGAACAAATCAATCGCGCCCAGCTGCTACGGGGACTAAACAGACGCAACATTCGGTGCAAGGTGCACGTTTACCGCTAGTCGTCTCCCTTTCTTTGACAGGCAAGATTTTCTTTTCTTTCGCATGCCTCGTTACAGTCTTGTCGAGTTGACCTCAGTTGTTGGGTATTGAAGAATGCACTGGCGAATGTAAACAGGAGGATATGGCTGATGAAGAGGGAGGAGACGAGAACAATATTAACAACAATATGGGAAACCAATTACAGTTATTACCTGGTAGGAATTTTAGGTTTTTGTAGTAACCAAGTGGCAGACCTGCAGCTGGAGATTATTTCACAGAAACACCTTTTTTTCGAGATGCGTAGTCAGAATAAAATAATTTCACTTTCATTTGAGGACGAGGCCAGCTGTAAAAATGGTCCATCAGAATCTCTCGGCTAGTTAAGTCTGTAGCTTACTAGTTTTTGCAAGGTATGATGGTGATAATAAGAATATTCACTGAATACATTAGCTATTTGTCTATTCTCCCGTGTTGTCGTTTGTTACAGAAGTTAGCGAGCTAGCGAATGACCTCTATTTAACTATCGTGCTTGTCAAGTCATGGCTAGGTAGGCTAACAACTGTTAGCAGAACGTTCTTGGCTTTGCGTCGGGACTGATAACAGCGCATTTAATAAACAGAGGAAATATTTTAGCCAAAAGGTTCGACTGTGAGGAAAAGGTAAACAAAAAAAATCTATTTTTTGTTGTAAGGTGTAGCTGTCCTGCTGACCACAATGATTCTCGTTTTAGAAAATGAAGAGGAGGTTGAGGATGAGATGGAAACTGAAGACCGAGATAGTGAGGACGCTGAAAAGCCCAACATTATCAACTTTGATCCTAGTCTCCCGACCTCACACGCTGTAAGGGAAACGATGTCTTGTTTTACCGTCAGTAGATTAAACAATCGATAGTTTAGGATATTGAGTACCATACCTTTCAACCACGCTTACTTTGGATGCTGGTGAACGTCGACAGCAGTTTTGACAGTCCCTGTCGTTGACAAAAGTCTGGTACCCCCATTCGCAGTACCTGGGCGTGGACATGGAGGAGTTCCACGGACGTACGGTGCACGACGATGATAGCTGCCAGACCATCCCCGTTTTGCCACACATGGCGGTGATGCTGATCCCTGGGCAGACCCTGCCCCTGCAGCTCTTCAGGCCGCAGGAAGTCAGCATGATGCGCAACCTCATCCAGAAGGATCGCACCTTCGCCGTCCTCGCCTACAGGTAGGCCGCACCTTCGCCATCCTCGCCTACAGGTAGACAGGCCGCACCTTCGCCATCCTCGCCTACAGGTAGACAGGCCGCACCTTCGCCATCCTCGCCTACAGGCCGCTACGTCGCCGTGCTCGCCTGCAGGAAGACAGGTCGCCGTGCTCTCCTGCAGGAAGACAGGTCGCCGTGCTCTCCTGCAGGCCGCTACGTCGCCGTGCTCGCCTGCAGGCCGCTACGTCGCCGTGCTCGCCTGCAGGTAGACAGGTCGCCGTGCTCGCCTGCAGGTAGACAGGTCGCCGTGCTCGCCTGCAGGTAGACAGGTCGCCGTGCTCGCCTACAAGTAGACAGGTCGTCGTGCTCGCCTACAGGCCGCTACGTCGCCGTGCTCTCCTGCAGGTAGACAGGTCGCCGTGCTCGCCTACAGGCCGCTACGTCGCCGTGCTCGCCTGCAGGCCGCTACGTCGCCGTGCTCGCCTGCAGGCCGCTACGTCGCCGTGCTCGCCTGCAGGCCGTTACGTCGCCGTGCTCGCCTGCAGGTAGACAGGTCGCCGTGCTCGCCTGCAGGTAGGCCATCACACTGTCACTGATATGGGCAAAGGTTGTGGGTGTGAATCCCAGCACTGCAATATAACCATGAATTGCCCAATTATATAAGTGCAACGGTATATAAAACAAAAAAAATCTAGTTGTAGAGAAGTCATTATAAGAAAATCCTTAATTCAGAATGTGAACACAACCCCCTAGCGTGTTTTTGTGTCACGCACCAACCTAACATTCTTAAGTAAGGCTACCCATACATTATGCCTTTGAAAGACTGTTACAGCAATAGCGGTTGTGGTTATTTACGATCATTCGCTTAGCAGTCCAAAGTGACTAACGCAGCTTACAGTTTCTACATTCATCTACTTATACAGCTGGATATTTTACTGGAGCAATTCAGTTAAATTACCTTGCTCAGTGGGGTGGGACTTGAACCGGTGAATTTTTTGAATTTTTGAAAGTATACCATCGCCTAATTTACCGCAGGCTTTACAAGTTGTATTAAGTTGAATAAAATCTGTGTTCTTCTGAATATTGAACCTCCAAACTCAGGAATTCCCCAAGTCCTTCCTAAAGCAGTGACTCAAAGTTCTGTTAACTAGAACCAGACAGACCTGCGATTTACACTGTACATCAGGTTTCCCCCCGAATGCTTTGAAGTTGTATCTCAGAGCCCTTATCTCTGCCATTCAAGGCGTCATTTTAACCCTTTCCTGACCAGCGATGCCGGAGAGCAGCATGCAGAATTCGGCACCACCGCAGAGATCTACGCCTACCGTGAGGAGCAGGAGTACGGCATCGAGACGGTGAAGGTGAAGGCTGTGGGTCGACAGAGGTTCAGGGTTCACGAGATCAGAACCCAGGCCGACGGGTAAGTGAGCTGGCCAGGACACGAGTGTAACCGGCGTGACGCTCTTAATGAAACGCTGTCTGACTCGGAACGGTTTACTGCGGTCACCGTCGTCCGTCTCATCCCGCGAGAACGGCCCGTGTGTGACGATAGCCGTCGACGTTTCATCCTAATCTCACAGTGTATTGTGTAAGTGAGCTGGCCAGAACACCGAGTGTAACCGGCGTGACGCTCTTAATGAAACGCTGTCTGACTCGGAACGCTTTACTGCGGTCACCGTCGTCCGTCTCATCCCGCGAGAACGGCCCGTGTGTGACGATAGCCGTCGACGTTTCATCCTAATCTCACAGTGTATTGTGTAAGTGAGCTGGCCAGAACACCGGGTGTTGGCAGCGTGGCGCTCTTCCTCAAGCAGGAAGTGTGACAGGAAGTGTTGTTGTCTGTCTCATTCCGAGAGAACAGCCCGTGTGTGACGTGAAAATAGCTCAGAATGTATTGTATAAGATGACTTGGGGATGGCATCTTACTATATTACTTTCCAAAGCGTAAAAACACACAGGCCAAAACTTCATTTGTTAGAGTAAAATAACAATTTATAACACAATTTTCCTTAAAGTAATACCAAACTGTATCACAAGATGGCACTGATGGTTTCTCCAAATCCAACAGATGAGTGACAACATTCGACAAAAATGATGTATCCAAAACTAAAAGGCCTTCTGGGGGAAAAAAATGTGTGGGACAGTCTGGTTTAGTACCAAAGCCTCGTTGATGTAATCTTTTATTGTTCTTGTGAACAGCCCTTTTCTATAAAGGAACCTGCCTCATATTCTGGTAGACAGGCAACAGTGCACAGAGAGTTTCAGATATATGCTGTGTACCCTAAGTCATAAAACCTGTGATGTAGACTGCCAACTTGTTAGAATGAATATATTTTTGGACTGAGCCTGATATTAGAGCTCTGCACGGGCATGACATTTCAGCTCAAGGCCACAACGTTAAAACCCGACCATAATGGTTCTGACAACTACGAGGCCCGACCTGAGCCAGATGCTTCCAGAACTTCCAGCACTGCTTGGTGACGCGTGGTGGGTAGAAAACAATAGTTGCTTTTTGTACACAAACTCCCTACTCTTTTTACGCTTACTACTAAACTGACTACTTCAATTGCTGGATTAACTGAATTACACTTGCATAACTGAAGTAACGTTGGGGTATTAACATAACATTGGTTCCCTGAAACGGAGCTATTAACCATCTCTGTTTCCTTTTAAGAACCCCAATCGGAAGTCTAGGGTTCGTAAAGGGACATAAGGTTTTTTCGTCCAGCACTACATTTTCAAGAGGCGTATTTTAAACGTACGTTGTTTTAAATGGATGTTATTTTAACGGCACATTATTTTTACGTTAATGTCGTCATCTGGCAGCCAGTCACAGCGCTGCCCGTTTCTCTAGCTGTATCCAATCACAGTGCTTCCACAATTTGCTTCCCTGCAAAAACGGATTGGGGTGGGAGTAAGGGCGCTTTGCGCTTACGCGTGGCTAATGGAGGTTGAGTTGTTTAATAACTTTGGCACTTAACTTTGAAAGTGGCCACAAACGTGTTGTCCTTGAGTTTGTCGAACTCGCAGAAAATCACGAACCCCTTGTGAGCCGGAACAGCGCGTGGGTCCTAACGTTTACTTCAGTAACAGCCGAGCCCGGGCCAGTCTAATGCACTCTAATGTCCCGCACGGTACCGCGTGAAGGACGACTGGTGCTCTCGGAACTGCAGTGCATGCTGGTCTGTGCTTCAGGTCGCGGTTCCCGTCGGCACACGATGGATTTTGCCATGATGTCGTTTGTTAAGGTTTATGTTGTGCAACATCCTGCTGCCCTATACCAAATGTCAATAAAAAAATCTACCTGCTTCACCATGCTAAGCCCATTGAGTCGCAGGGCCACTCTGGTTTACGTCCTGCCTCATTCCTGTCTCGCCAAGCTGTTATATTTTTTTTGTGGCATCCACTTTTTAACTGTGATTTCTGATCGATTGCCTGTTGTTTTTATTCCCTGACTTTTACAAATGACGCTACAAATGAAGGCACTACTGGATGGTTAGGTAGCCCAAGCAATCAAGCCAACAACCGGCTCGCTAACCCAGCGCGCCTACAAACACTAGCTCACTTTTCACGCCCCAGCTTACCATTCAAAGTGTGTTGTCCGGCTGCGTTTGCTGCAAATCCGGATGTGACGGCGTTGGTTGGATTCGTTAGGCTATGGTACGAGCGCTTAGCGTTCCTCCTGTTACTGTGGCACTTCTGAAGATGTTAAGGCACAATGTTGTTTTAGAATGAATACACCTACTCCTCACTTAACGACGAGTTCCGTTCCTACGACTAGGTCGTTAAGCGAATTGGTCGCCCCTTAACGATATTTCAGGCATGCCGTACTGGTAGTGGGTTTATGTCAACCATCTTTAGATAGTGTTTTAATGTCACCTTTGCACCATTTATAATATTTTTTGTATATTTTTCAATGTTTATACAGTACTATTTATAAAAGCTGCCGTTTCCACGACCAAAGTTCTCATACAGCTTCTAATACAGACTGGTTGGAGAGTTGGTCATAAGTCCGCGAGGTCGTCAAGTGAGGAGTACCTGTAAATACATTCATATTCTAAATTAAGTTAGATTTTCCCATATACGTTTCAGCTGGGTATGTTGTAGAGTAAAAAATTATTAGGGATCCTCGTTCCAAGTACAATTTATCATCCTTACTCTTTTGGGAGGAAGTGGCGTTAAAATTCTCAACACCACCAGGCATTTCACACCAAACACCAGATCAGGCTTCCCATAGAAGGCGATTGTTTGTGTTAATCTCCTGTTGTTGCTCTCACACAATAGAATCAGTGTGAATTAGAGGTAGTTACAGCGGGAGATTGTAACGTTGTGTATGATTCTAGGTAATTGGCGATGTTGTTTGCAATTTGCTGAGCCTTCCTGAACGGAGAGTGAAATCAAGCAGGAACTAGAGCGATTTTTTATTTTTTTTTGTCTGGGATGCAGCGGAGAGATTATGGGGGGGGCGTCTCTCCGTCTGCTGTTCTTGACGCTTGAGGTTAGCCAGCGGAGTCCTTGGTTCAGACACGACGTGTTGTGTATCCCGGCCAGCCAGCAGCAGTGCAGGGAGACTCGGGTGCGCCGGTCCAGTTTATTTATAACGGCGCCTTTGTACCACTCTGTGATGGTCACAAAGGGCGTGTTTTATGTTCACAACATTAGGTGTTGGTAACCAGACTGATGGAGGGGTTTACTCTCAAATTCTTTCTCATATGGGACTTGCACAAATTGTTTAGTTTGTCATTTTCTCTTGATTTATAAAATTTTTTTATTTTTTAAAATTATTTTGTATTTTTTCCCCCTTGTTTGGAATCAACAATTATGCCAAATTATATCGGCTCGTCACCACACACAGGAAGGGTGAGGGAGAGTGACTGGTCTCCTTCCAGCCACCCGACTCCTAACCCTAACCCTAACCACACACAGGAAGGGTGAGGGAGAGCGACCCGTCTCTGCTGGCGCTGGTCTCCTTCAAGCCACCCGACTCCTAACCCTAACCCTAACCACACACAGGAAGGGTGAGGAAGAGCGACCCGTCTCCGCTGGCGCTGGTCTCCTTCGAGCCACCCGTCTCCTTTACACCGGTCAGGCTGCACGGCCTGCATGAGTGGTTCAGCACCAGAAAAGCTGTGATGGCAGACCCTTGTTAGCGTCCAGCTGCGAGAAGCCCTGCCCATTTAGCCCCCTCATTCGGCCAATCGCACACCACCGCTGTGCCCTTCCGCTCACAATCGACGAATGGCGTGCGTTGGATTCAGGTCTGCTCTTCGGGAGCTCGTGTGTGTAGCGCCTTTAAAGGGAAACTGCTGCGTGGATGAATTGTTTATAGTTTTCCCACTGACCGTGATTAACAGGTAGTTCGTTCTGAAGTGCTGGTGGGGCCTGGCAGGCGCTAACTGTGACGCGAGCGTGACTCTCACCCACGTCCCCTCCTGTGGCTGCAGGATCCGACAGGCCAAAGTGCAGATCCTGCCGGAGAGGGTGCTACCCGATCCCCTGTCTGCGGTGCAGCTCGCCTCCATGTGCCGCCTTCAAATGCCCCCCACTGCAAAACACTGCAGGCCGGACTCCTACCACAAGGTGAGGCTTCCCACGCCTGAGACCGTCCCCAAACGCATCTCAGCTGGCCCAAAAGACAGACGGTCTCCTAACAATGCCACAATGTCCTCTGTGACTGTACCTGATGATTCTCTGCTCTGATAGCGATCGTTTCCTCGACCCTCTCCTCACTGGCCCTGACCGATTCTGATTGGATCCCATCCAAGCTCACTAAAAAAGCACTTCCCCCCCAGGTGGTTTCCTCGCTTAAACATGTGTTGTCTGGCTGTTTGATGAGGGACAGGTGTGAGGAATCTAAATTAAAATGGCCTCTCAACAGTGGCCTTTAAGATCCAGATGTTCTCCAAATGGCAGCACTAACTTCCCTCCCTAATGGGGCCAGAGAGCCCTTCCTCGGTCGTTCTCCCTAACAGAAGTGCAGACTGAAATGGATGGCATCCAACCAAGCCCTTCACGGGAAATACGGGAGATTATTACTGCTGTTGTTAATTTACCCAGCTGGCAATCCACTGGCACCGGTCGGGCTTCTGACAACTCCACCACTCACCCAGCTGGACATTTACCCAAGATGCTCGGGGTCGTTGGTTTTGCTAAAAGGGTACAACAGCTGGCTCCTCCAGAGTTTTTCAGCCTGTTGCCAACTGGTGTCAGGTCTAATGGAATGGAATCGGGGCTGTGCAGTTCAGAGCTGTCGGTATTGTTAGTGTTGTAGTGCGACGGAAAATTCCACTTAAAACCTTTTCTGGAGGAACACCAAGGTTCTGTGTTCTTTAGTTTGAACGTCTGTCTGATCTCGCTTGTGTTTCAGAAGAAGTTTCACTGTGCAAATGTGACATCGTGGCCTGCCTGGGTCTACTCCCTGTACGACTCTGTAAGTACTGTCTTTTCTCACAGGTATTTGGACCGTATGAGGGACTTCAGCAAGCGTGTGGATGTGTTGATAACGTCAACATCTGCTCGAAGCGGGCCGATAGTCAGTCGGAGTGGTCATTGCTGCAGGTTAAACAGCTGACGATAATGTTTTCTTAAATCCAGCACTCGTGGTTTTCCCATGCGTTTTCAACACCTGGTCACCATAGCATATATTTATTTTAGGTCTGTCTTGGTCTGGGTTTTTGCAGAGAACTGGAGAAGGCCCATTTTGTTTTAAATCAATGTCTCCTGTTTCTAAAACTTCATGGCACGCATCAAAACTATTCCTAGTGCCAATGGCCGTAGAAGCAGATGATCAGACAGACCACTTGTCCTCTAAAGCGTCAGAAGAAAGAAAAGGAAGTAATACGAACCGTAGCTCTGGTTGTCTCATGGCCTTTTCTCATGACAGGATCCGTTGTCCTTCGTCTTTGTTCTCCGAATGTCAGAAGATAAGTTATATCGCTTTCTCCTCATTAACCGTGTGTGGCTAGCACTGTAAGTTTGGGTAACGAAGCCTTCCGCGTGCAAAGAAAGGTCTTTTGTGGCCTTGATATTTAACTGCACCGATGCTCCTCGCTCTGTCCCGTCTCCAGGAGATCCTGATGAGCAGAGTGAAGAGACAGCTCCACGAGTGGGACGAGAACCTGAAAGATGACTCCCTCCCCACAAACGCCGTAGGTGCGCTCTCCTCGCTCGGTGGCGGTCTACTCCGTGTTTTGGGTGGCCCCCGGGCCTTCAGGTTTTGGGCGCTGCTGCTCCACACCCGCTGCTGAACCCCATTGCCCAGACACTAGTAGCTCTGTACTATTTGCTATTTTGCCTCTAGGTCGCTTTGGGTAAAAACATCTACAAAATAAATAAATGTTAACGTGAGACCAGATACAGCTGCAAACAGAGATGTAGAAACCCGTAGAATGTTCTTAAACATGAGTCAGTTCTGTAACCCACTTTCAAAAACCCACTTCTGCAATTGTCCCTGGTGTTTTCGGCCTGTTATTCTCCTCAACACTCTGTCTCCTGTCCAGATTTCTCCTACAGAGTAGCAGCCTGCCTGCCCATCGACGATGCCCTGCGCATCCAGCTGCTGAAGATTGGCAGTGCCATCCAGAGACTGCGCTGTGAGCTGGACATCATGGACCGGGTGAGGGCGGGCGCCGGATGGCGGCTCTGATTTACTTCCCTTACCCGCTTCTTGGGGTTTGAACTCTCTGACTCACCTTCCTGACCAACCTCCCTGGGTTTGACCTCCCTACTCTGACCCACCTCCCTGGGTTTGACCTCCCTACTCTGACCCACCTCCCTGACTCACCTCTCTGACCCACCTCCCTGGGTTTCAACCTCCCTGACTCGCCTCTCTGACCCACTTCCCTGGGTTTTAAACTCCCTACTCTGACCCACCTCCCTGGGTTTGACCTCCCTGACTCGCCTCTCTGACCCACTTCCCTGGGTTTGACTTCTCTTACTCACCTTCCTGACCAACCTCCCTGGGTTTGACCTCCCTACTCTGACCCACCTCCCTGGGTTTGACCTCCCTACTCTGACCCACCTCCCTGACTCGCCACTCTGACCCACTTCCCTGCGTTTTAAACTCCCTACTCTGACCCACCTCCCTGGGTTTGACCTCCCTGACTCGCCTCTCTGACCCACCTCCCTGGGTTTGACCTCCCTGGGTTTGACCCACCTCTCGGAATGTTTGAGAAGCACAGCACCAAGTTTCCTCATGGTCCCTTGTGCTGGGGGGTTTCTTTTTGTAAGGCAGTGACAAAAGCCAGAATCCAACACGGACGCTAACATGCTCGTATGAGTAACGTTACTTTTACTGTATAAGTGACTTTGTGAGGCACGTCACCAGCGTGCGGTGATCGACGTTGCTCATTTCAACTGGGGCCTTGCGTGAATTGACAGCCTGTATAGGTCGACTAGATGCACTTTCCATGTTTGAGAGAAAATAAGGTAGCACTAAGCCCACTGCTGGTCCATTTTCTACAATTTTCCTTGCCTGCTTTCAAAGTAGAATACTTTTATTACTTTTAATAAGCAGCCTCACTTCAGAAGCACATGGAAATGGGTTTCCTTTCTTTGGTGATTTCGTGTGGCTTTAGATTTCGTATTTTTTTAGGTCAGTTCATGTAATTTGTGTTATAAAAGACCTGGTGGGTAAGAGCTGTAAGTAGGGTTTGGGGATTGGAGTTTGCGTTGCCAATTGTCACCCGACTTGACGTTTCACCCTTTTGTCGTTTTCAGTGCACCTCGCTGTGCTGTAAGCAGTGTCAGGACACGGAAATAACGACCAAAAACGAGATCTTCAGGTGAGTGGGACAGGTGTGAATCTTTGGCTTAGCAATGTAACTGTGTGTGTGTGTGTGGCGGTACACGGACGTGCAGATGTAAAAACATGATTTTGTGATTTCACACCCCTGAAAGGGAACTTCTGTGCTATTCAGTCCAGGTGTATGGACGTGGAGGAGAGAAGCCTGCTAAGATCAGTAATTATTTCTTTGTAGGGCTTGTCACTGTTGGCAGAGTTTTTAGCGACTAGCCGGTCGCTAATTGCTTGTAGAGACTCCGCTGTGTTTCCTGGCTGCTTGGAATAGGAACCCCCTGTTTTTGACCCGTGTCCTGTTTCTGACCCGTGTCTCCTCTGCACCGCACAGCTTGTCGCTGTACGGCCCCATGGCCGCCTACGTGAATCCTCACGGATACGTCCACGAGACCCTGACTGTCTACAAGGCCAACAATCTCACCCTGATAGGACGACCATCGACGCTGCAGAGCTGGTTTCCTGGGTAATCCCTCCGCCGTGAGGGTGTGTGTTTGAGGGTGTGTGTTTGAGGGTGTGTGTGTGAGGGTGTGTGTGAGACGTTTCATACCAGATTCCGTGATGGCTGCAAAGCATTAGGGTTGTCTAGCAAACGACCAGAATTACATTTAGCATAGAATCTTCATTTTAATCACATGGAGGTATTCACACCTGACAGTTCAGTATAGGCTCCTAATTGCCCATCTAATTAGCGAGGGATGTGCACAAATGATGTATGTACACATGTGACTATTTCGGCTTCCATGGCAACGTCTGAGTAGCTTTAACGACAGTGCGGCAAAAGAGGTCTTTGCTTTTGCCGAACACCATTAAGTGCTTCTGCCCTTTTCTCAAGCCTTACGGAGGATTAAGGATTGATGATAGGGGAAAGGGTTTGTTGGGGCCTGGAAATGACAGACTTGAGTTTGCTAAAAGCCTCCTGTGGGTTGAATATCCGCCACGAGGTGAATTTGTTCCCGGCTATGTCACTTTTCCCCTTGTTTGTGAGTCGCATGAGACATTAAGGCTGTTCTTCATTTTTCGTATGTGAAAATGAAAAAAAAATTCAGCTATTGACTGAGTCAAATACTCAAAAGTGGTAGCTGTGGCACATTTAAAAAAAATGTTATACATTAGCCGTAGTACTGTCAATGGGTTTTTTTAAAACGGGGGCCCAAGCCAGAAGCTTATGCTATTTGGGGGGGGCCTGGCGTGGAAAAGTTTGGGAACCCCTGGACTGAGTGACGCTTCTGACCGGCCTACCTCGTTGTTCGTACCAAAACCACTTAATTTCGTTTAGAATGATTTTGTAACACTAGTGAGAATCAGCTTGGCGTTTGTTTTCGGGGTGACGCACCTGCATCCAAGCAAAGGCCTCCGACAGAGACGCGGCGCTCGTAACATGAGACCTGCCGCTAACCCAGCGAGAGTCAGTGTCCTGTGAATACTCAAGAAGAGTGAAAAACATCTGGAGTTGCATAACATGCCGTTTCTAAGCTGTTGCTCATGTCGGCTCGAACCGCTAGTAGAGAGCTGCCTTTTATCCCTATAGTCATTAGTAGCATACCCTTCGGTCCCCACTGGGAACGATTTGCTTTGGTGCAGCGTTTGAATTCCAGGACAGTTGTAGCTTGAACCTGCCTTTGGTGTTGTCCCAAACGTAATGTGGCGATGGAGTCTGTTCTGAGTTCGGTTTGATCAAAGGGGCTCAGGCGGAATCGACACCCTGCATCAACGTCTATAAAAAAAAACATCACGGGTAAAGGTAATTCCAGGACCCGCAGGACGACTTTAGTCTGGATGTGAGCGACCCATTCTCGTTTCCATCTGTCATCGTTATGTATTCCTCGTTTAGTATTTACCTAGGGTTGTTGCCAGGGAGGTAGTACTAAAGGTCCTGTAATGTAAAATATGTAATATCCTGTGAACCCCAGGGGTCGGAGAGAAATAAAACCTAAACTTTTCGGGCAGTATCATTATTAATATTTAGCAGAAGCTCTTTTCCCAGACTGCTTTTGTGGCTTACAGCTTTATGTTTTGTCTGTGCATACTATGGGTTATTTGTATTATTTTAGTTTGTCATTTATTTATTTTGGCTAGTAAGTTATTTTGCCCAAGAGTGCATGACCACCCCTTTGATTTAATGCGGTGACCTTCTGTCCTGGAACTGTACAGGCCACTACACTACACTACACTACACTACACTGCATCCCAGACTGCAGTTACAGTCATTTACAGGTATTCTAAACAGAGCCAGCGATCTCCTAGCACTGGTGACGCCTCCTCGAGGATTAGCTGCTTCAGAACTCTTTCGTGATCCAGCTCTTCCAGCTGTGTGAGTGGATGCGGAATATGGAGGAGAATCACAATAAAAATCTTCTTTAGGAAGGTAGGCAATGGCCAAGACAGAGACGGGAGGCAGGGATGAACGGGGAGTGGTGGGGTGTGACAGGGGCTCTGAGGAGGAGGGTTGGACCGAAGGACGCAGTGGTTAAATCGAGAGGGAAGTTAAGCCTCCCGTGCAGAAACGACTGGACGTAAAACAGTTGTTGTGTTTGAAATGACGTCTGGCCGGTCCTCTGTGGACACCACTCCAGTACTTTCCCACGGGGGGGGGGTGAACTTTTAACTTCCCGAAACGCGTCAAGCCATCATCGGCTTGCCAACGCTCCATGAGACAAAGGCTTCTTTCAATTGGCCATTCTCTGCGGAGTATTCATAGTGGCGCTAATTGGAAAGCCTTGTTGACTTCTTCCTCCAGTCTTCGCCAAGCCTAAATTTGGCTAGTGGAGGGCGCACCTCCATTGCGTCCGTGCATCAGAATGGGCCAGGATGCTGACGGGAGGCCCCCTCTCCCTCTGCTCCTCCCAGGTACGCCTGGACCATCGCTCAGTGCCGGACTTGCGGCTCGCACGTGGGCTGGAAGTTCACCTCCACCAGGAAGGACCTGTCCCCGCAGCGCTTCTGGGGTCTGACACGCTCCGCCATGATGCCCCGCATCCCCAAGTCCGAGGGAGAGGAAGGGGAGGAGGGGTCCCGGGTGCTCTGCCTGTGACCTCGCCCCGTCGGGGGGGAAAACGAAAGCACCCACGCTCCTCCACAGAGTCAACCCATGTGTGTTAGTTATGTCAGCAAAATGTGAATTTATTTTTCTTTTTTTTCTTTGTTTGTCCGAAGGTCAGCTCGCTGATAGCTGTTTAGACTGACAGAGGGAAGAAGTATGCTGGAGCTGACTTTTTCTGGGTGTTAAGAGAGTGGGGCGGTGTGGGGGGGGTTGCAGTTTGCCAATAGCTGAGACACTATTCCGCGAGGGTGACTGAGTGAGACAGAGAATGGGAACAAGCCTTTCCCTGTATTTCGATCATATCTGAAAAATAGCATGCTAGCCCCCTGAAGCACACATTGCGAGTTCAGCATCATACCTGCTCAGTGTCCTGTACGTTTCTTCAATATCCCTTACAGGGACTTTTCCCCCGGGGCTGGATGAGCTCACCAGCGTTTGGTCTGCTCGAAGGTGTGGCCGCACATAGCCAGCCTCCGGGCAAGCCGGCATTCGCTCCAGTAGGCTGTGGTGGTGGACGAACTTGCCTGTCTTAAGTGAAGCAATGGCCGTTTTAGTCCTTCCTGTTCACACTCTAAAGATGTTCAAGTGAGCCAATCCAACCCCAGACTCACTAATGGCTGAATGCGCATATACGAATATTAATATCTATTTTGTTGGGTATAAAGATTGTGTACTGAAAGACATTGTGCCTCCGAACACAGGGGTCCAAAACGACGTTGCGGTAATTGTCTTTATGAAGAACGTGGTGGGGAAAAATAATTTAGGGAGGTTGTAAATGGGAAATTATATTTTAAGAGTTTTGTAACTGTTTTTGTTTAGGAAAGTCTATTTATTTTAGTTTTTTTTTCTTTTCTTTTCTTTTCTTTCTTTTTTTAACGTGCTATATTACAAGGACGGTTGTACATTTTGTAATGATGTAATTTTGTAAGACATGTCAGCAAAGCTGGTCTTGTATAGAGTCATGTGCGTCATAATCATGAGAGCAATGTCAAAAAGAATGATTTCTTTGTTAGGCTAAAAGAAAACCCTTCAAACTGAGCAAATTAATATACAATTAAAATTTTGTGAATGTGTTTTTTTTTTTCGACATTCATGTATATTTATATATTAGACACCACAAAACTTTTTTTTTTTACTGTTAACTGTAGTAGGCTTCTGTTCTGCAAGTTTTAGTGTGTATAAGGCTTTTACAGGTAAGGTATGGAATCATTTAAAAAAAATAATAATTTGGTCCACTAAACTAACATTTCAATAGGTATTTCTTTGCAAGTGTTTTTTATCATTATGATTTTTATTTCATACACATTTTCAAACGGAATGGATAAAACCAAAGGCTTAATCGAAACGAACATGCAATACGACGATTCGAACGAAAAATAATTTGCTCTATTTTTCCAGATGGCGTCTTTAAGCAAAGCTACACCTGTGTGGTATTTATTTCTGCCTATATGAAATTATTTGTAGATATCTTTGAGGTGATAATATTATTATTAATAATAATTTTATATTTTTAAAGACCAACGGGGGAGACTGTGCAAACTTGATTGTCACGGGCGAGAAAATTCGAGGGGGAGAATTATTTTTAGTTTCCTGGTGTACCATGAGACTGCTCAGGCGTCCCGGTTGCTAATGGATTGATTAAAACATTCCTCTTCTGCAGAAGTAATTGCTTTCCGATGGGAACGATTGAGGGAATGAAACCGGTAGCCTGCGTTGAGGCATTGGTGTTTATTTTTTATTTTTCTAGTGTGTATTTGGGGAGGGTTAAAGCACTATCTTTAGTTGCACGTTTGGGTTTTTTTCCCCCATTAGTCGACAATTAGTAATTCGTTTTTCCTTTGTGTTTCCGGAGGAGCGCAGCGTAATTTAAAAATTGAATAGCAAATATATATTAAATACAGGCCTTTTTGTTGTCTCTGTATGATTTTTCTAAATAACCTTGGCCTTGAAATATGAATTCACAGCTGTTTATATAGATCTATTTATCTATTTCCATCATTGAGCAGCATCAGAAAGACCTCAATTGATGTATTTTTCATAAATGTATTCAAAATTGAACTGAATTGAGTTGAGACTGCAAAGCAATATTTCATAAAAGCATCAGTATTTTTTGTGGTGTAGTCCACTCAAAGGACTGCAATGAAAAAGCATTCATCTCAACAACAACCCACCCATGAGCGTTGTTTTTTTTTTTACATGACGTTGTTAATATATCGTTGTATATATATATATTGTAATATATCGTTCTATATAGTGCTCTTAACTAGAAAGTGTTAAATTTCAGTTTTACACTTCCCCCAATCAATTGTCCTTGGAATGATCTGAATAGCGTTTACAAAGAAATCTAGTTGTAAAGGAGCCTCTTATATATATCTGTTCTTTTAACAATATTGATTTTTATTGTTTAATCTCGACTGACGTGTTTTATGATTGCCGAATCTGGGTACAGTGTCGTGGCTGGTTTTATTTCTCAGTCGGCCTAATTAATTAATTGATTAATTAATCAATTAACTACATAGCTCATATCCATGCATTGAATTGATGAAAAGCTCAAATTCTGTGCGTAAGACAGACGCACCACTGTGGTGAGGTTGATGTATGGGAAAAAGAAAGTTTATATCACTATACAAACACTATTATATTAATTTTTTTTCAGTTACTGGAATTTCCCTTCAGGTCCACTTGTCAAAGGGGGTCCCGATGTGTCACCAGCCTGGACACGGGCCAAGCGCTTGTAAATGAGGCCTGTGATGGTCACGCTTGCGGGGGTGGAGCTCACCAGAGCCTTTTGGCCGAAGAATCTTTTGTGCAAGCCGTAGGCTGGTGTGTGGTTTCTGTGCCCAGGCACTTCCTCAAATGTGCAGTTGTATTTGCTCTACGATGTAATTATCAACTCTCACCAGCCATTACCGCAGCCGTCTGGCGGAGTGCCTAAACAGCGGTTGGGGCTTTTACCTGTCTGCTTGGTTTTTTTTTTTCCGCTCTCGTCAATATCGCACACAACGCTTGTGAGGGCCGTAATGCTGTATAAGACCATTAAAGCAGATTGGAATCGTAATTATGAGAACAAGCCATTTGGCTAAGTTTAGCCTAATAGCCTGCAATCTTAAGTCTGTCTTACTTTGTCGGGCCCACTTTTGAAAGATTCCGCACGCTCCGCTTCCACCGCAAATGCAAGCAAGCAAGTAAGTAAAAGCATTGCGAATGGGTGCTGTTGACAGATGGGGAGGAAACGTTATGCACGTTTCAGTCGTGTGTTCTGTTGGACGAAGAACAGCATGGTTTTATTCCACGCACTTTGTCTCTGTGGTGCGCCCGTCTTGGTTGATGTCTTGGGCAAATTCAAAATGGTGGGATACCGAGGTTTCCAATGCTTGGATTGAACCTACTCCAGAATTACAATTCTTCACTGAGAGGATTCTGGATAAATGTTGACAGACCTGGAGGACTGAACCTCAAGTGATTCTAGTATTTATTTAGTCTTTTATTTAATATATAAATAAATATAACAATGATTTATTATATTCGCAATTAAATTGGTTGCTTCAAAAAGGCCATGACATCCCTATTGACAACACTTGTGTTTTCTGTTCCACACTATCCTAGTTAAGTAAATGCTTCCGTGAGTTAGGGCGGGGGACCCTCTGTGTCCTCCTCTGAACAATTGTACGTAAATTTACCCTCCATGTGGAAACCCTCCAGTTACTCTTGTGGTGTTCCAGCTCCCCTACCTGCTTTCAAAGAAAACATACAGAAATCTGGGAGAACTAGCTAGATGTTGAGGATGGTGCAGCATCATGAGGGCGTAGCAGACAGGACTCTCCCTCCCCTGTTCGCACATGCGGTCCTCACATCGCTCTGATCTCACAGACGGACGTCTCCGTGTCCGAGTGGCAGACCAGTGGACTGTGAGTGATTGAGTGAGAGAGGCTGAGTGACCCTGCACGTGCTCTGTACGATTTCCGGGCCATTGCACATTCTGCTGGTCTCAGCGCCACGGCGACCCCGAGTCCGAGGAGATGCAGGCATCATTCGTCTCCTGCGATCAAAGCCAAGCGATGCGATCTCAGAGGGGGCTCGAAACAGAGAGATGGTCCATTCATTAGCTTCACTGCTCAGGGAACCGCCCCAATGTAATACTCCTGGTCCAGGCCAGCTCTGGCAGAACCTCCTGGCTCTAAGCCTCCTGCATTGGTCTAATTACACCTCCCGGGAAATTAAATGTTACCCTTACAGTCGACCACGCTGCCTAACCCGCCCCACTAATTGTGTTTCAAAGACAAGTCAATTTAAAATACTTTTTGAAATAAAGTAGCCAGTGCCTTGAATGTCATTGACATGTTTTATGACTTTAACATTGATTTTATACAGAGTGGTTGTTTGAGCATTGTTCAGCATTGTTGGATTCTTTCAAAAAGAAAATTTACTGATTCTATAAAACTGAAAACTAAAACTAAAACTTATAATGACCCATAATCCGAAGAGCTGGAATGTATATTTACCTTGGTTACACTGGAAGCAAGTTCTTCCAGTGTCTCTGAACACAGTCTGTCTGGACCTACCATGCAACACTGCAAATATATTTCCCTGAACAGGCAAAAACCTTTATTTCTGTACGTATTGGAGATATTCCTATTACGCAACGATTAACATCTCGCAGGTAGCAAAAATTCCATCTTAAGCATGCAACAGACGTCTTGGTTCGCCAACACTGTTTGGAAAAAAACTTGAACGCACTAACATCTGATACAAAAATTCCATGGTGAGAAGAGTTCTGTTGATGGTTCAAACCCATCTTCCTGCTTTTGTTCATTAGAGCAGGCATGTGGCCACTATAGGCTTCGCAGAACTGATCAGAATTTGGGTTTTTTGGGGTTTTTTGGGGCCCGAGGAACGGCCATTAATTTACTCGGTCCCATGCCCACGCTGTTCTGCGTGCGCCGTTTCATCACGTCTGTTTAGAGGTTCAACCTCTAGTACTGATCCACTCTTCACCAAATTCATTGCAAACTGCCTTCCGAGCTTCCAAGCCGTTGTCACTGCGTCTGGGGATGCTAATTAATGTAGGCACGGGAACCGTTCACTTTATTCACTCCTATAACGATGTGCTGTGTTTTACGCTGGTTTAGAGCCAGCCAACTAACGTTGTTACACAATTCAAATTGACTTTGATTACCTTCTATCTGTCAAGGTAGGATGAGATTCATGTTTTCTTTTCCTTTTTGGTCATTTAGACTGAATTGCATCGAAAGAACCTTTCACACATGCAGAAAATCAATGATCAGTCCTATATCTCATAATAATTTATTTGCTATATATAATAATATATCAATGTCAGGGCTGCATGCAGGAAAGCAGATCGCATAGACAGAACGGTAGGTAGCAAAAACAGTTTACTGAACAGATCTGAACTGGCAGAGGTACAAGCGGGCAGGAACTCGGGAAATCCAGAGCTAAACAGGCGAGGATAAAGAATGCGGGAACGAACTAGCGAAAAGACGAAGAGTGAAGGCAGTCCCCCCCCCCCCCCACGATTGGCCAAAGTCGAACCACTCCGGGAGCTCAAAGGCATGCCGGGTTCAAACGGATTCAGGAACTAACGGTTCGGTGGACCGGTACCGGGGTCAGGATGTTGCTGTTGTGTGGAACGAAATGCTTGTTCAACTCCCTACTGTCCCCACCACTCACTCATTAGGAAGGATGGGTTGGGGGGCAGAGGGTGAGGCAGGGCCAGGAACCCAAGACAAAGCGTCCGGTTTTCCGTTCTTCGACCCCCGCCGATAAGAGATCGTAAAATCAAAACGTTCAAAAAACAGGGTCCACCGAGACACCTGGCGTGAGTTTGGGCGTTTAGCCGCCTGGATGTACTCCAGATTTTTATAGTCGTTCCAGAGCCCCCTCCAACCAATGTCTCCACTCCTCCAGGGCCAGCTTAACAGCCAGTATCTCACGGTTGCCGATGTCGTAGTTACGTTACGCAGGGGAGAGACGATGAGACAAGAAGGCACAGGGATGCAGCTTTTTGTCCACAACAGAGCGCTGTGAGAGGAGGGCCCCAAACACCCAGATCGGAGGCATCCACTTCAACCAGGAACTGATGAGCCGGGTGAACCGGCGCTTCAGGGCAGAGAAGGCTGCGTCAGCGGACGGAGATCAGACAAAAGAGGTGAGATGGAGGTGAGGTCAGTCAGGGGGCGCTGCCACTTGGCTATAGTTATGGACAAACCGGCGGTAGAAGTTTGAAAACCCCAGGAAGCACTGCAGCTCCTTCCGTGACTTGGGTTGGGGCCAATCGAGCACCGCTGTCACCTTGGAGGTGTCGATACGAATACTGCCAGGAGAGATGACGAAGCCCAGGAATGACATGGTGGTGCGGTGAAACTCACACTTCTCTGCCTTGACGAACAGGTGGTTCTCTAGCAGGCGTTGGAGGATGAGGCGGACGCGGTTCCTGTGTTCAGGGGCAGATCTGGAGAAAAGGAGAATGTTGTCCAGATACACAAAAACAAAACGGTTTAGACAGTCTCAGAGGACATCGTTTACCAGAGCCTGGAACAACCCCGGAGCTCTGGTAAGCCCAAAAGGCAGGACCAGGTACTCATAGTGGCCACTGGGGGTGTTGAAGGTGGAGGTCTTCCATTCATCCCCCTCTTTGATGCGGACGAGATGATAGGCGTTACGGAGATCCTGCTTTGTAAAAACCTGGGCATCCTTCAGGATCTCAAAGAACCCGGCTCCGGCCTGCGAGGACGATGGACGAATGATTCCAGCATCTAAGGAGTCCGAGATATATGCCTCCATGGCAACGGCTTCAGGACCAGACAGGGGATACTCGACTCCTGGGAGGAGCAGTTCCAGGAAGGAGATCAATGGCACAGTCATAAGGTCGAGGAGGTGGCAGGGAGGAGGCTCGGGCCTTACTGGAGACGGGTTTGAGGTCCAGGTATTGGGCGGGAACATCGGACAGATCGGGAAACTCCTCCAGGTGAGACACAGCAGACTGAGAATCTGAGGAAGCGGAAACCAGACAGGACTCAGCACAAGAGGAGCTCCTCCCCACAACAGCATTCAATCTCCAGATGATATGAGGGTTATGCTTCAGGAGCCAGGGAGTGCCCAGCACAAGAGGAACCAACGGAGACTGAAACAGACGAAGGGAAATCCTCTCTCGTGATTACCGGAGACGAGAAGCTTGACAGGAGCCGCAGTGTGGGTAATGCTGGCCAGGATCTGCCCATTAAGCCCATTAGCCTCCACTGGGGTCCTTAGTGGCAATATGGTCAGACCTAACTGTTCAGGTAACGTGGAGTCGATAAAATAAGATCAGTCCCGGTGTCCACTTGTCCCGTAAAAGGAAACGCTCACCAATAGATGGGAGGATATTGGAGGGCACATCTTCTTCATCTCCTCCCAATCGGCCAGTTCTTCACGCCGTCCTTTCCTGGGGTAAGCAGCAGCACGCTCTGAATATTGTGGTGGAAACAGAGCCGGTGGAATATACAGCATGAGGCAGGCAGGGCAGAGGTGAAAACGGGCAGGCAATCGGGAAATCCAAAACTAATATGGGTGTCGTCAGGAGCTAAACAGGCGAGGATAAAGAATGCGGGAACGAACTAGTGAAAAGACGAAGAGTGGAGGCAAACTGACGATCAATATAATAAAATTTCAAAAATAGGTTTTGAGATTTAAATTGTTTTTTTTTTTTTTTTTTAAAGGAAATGAATGAGAACTGAATTTGCACATTGTGATGATAATCACAATCGCATGTTGTGGGTTACGTATTTAATATTAGACTCCCAGGTCTTATTTATCTTCCTCATTTTGTCTCCTGTGATGTTAAATTAAACACAGGGGCCCTGCATTCATTGCACCACTTTGTAGGCTTTCAAACAACCGGATTGGTTTACATCATTTCCCTTCCTGCCCCTTGATGCACGGTTTGATGTGTGAACATTTTTTACCATGACAACCTTTGTTATGGGAACCTAGCATTGCGGAAACCCGGCCCCCTTGCCCACACACATCCACACACTTAATGTAAAGCATACCAGTTTATACCAATCTGTATTATATGTGAAAGCAAAACAGTAACATATACACACAAATGTCTGACTTGTGTAAAGGGGCTTTATCTCCCCAACCAAAGAGATGCATAGCTTTTTTATTATCAAGTGGATGACAACCAATCAACCGCTACAGGGACTTTAGCATTAGAATGTACCCTTCAACGCTATTTAGTAGCAACCGGTGGCAAACCACAGCTTTGTATCTCTATAAGGCATCAGCCATTCTCAACACCCTATAATTCAATGCCCCAATATGTATTTTAACATGCATGTTGCTTGTATTCTGGCCCTGGAAAGCTTCCATACCGAAATGCAGGCCACCTTGAAAACGGGAGGGAAGTGTATTTCATACATTGTCATGCAAAGGCCCGTTTCCTGATTTGCCCTGGAGCACTTATTGACTAAGCCTAGTCCTACGATCTCGTCTGCTCTCTGGGGACAGTATTGCATGTTGAAGTACAAGCTACCGCACGGATGCAAATAAATCAACAGCTACAGGGACTTTGAAAACCCAGACTGATGAAATATGAGTTGTTTTCGATCCTGATCAGCATTAGAATGTACCCGTCAAGTACCATTTAGTTGCAACTGGCGGCGAAACGGCAGCCGTGACAACAGGACCAGTTCCGGCGGCTCTGCTGTATCCCGGCTCCCTGGCTTTTTCAGCTAGCCAGTGCCTCCGAGTGACTGTGATGAAGCCATTGTGAACACATGGACATATCAGGACAAATCTTTGTGTCTTCGGCCTCCTCTGATCCTTATACTAAAACATGAATTTGCTTAGCATGCTAATTTATAAATACATGAGAACAGCCTGTGTCTTCGCCGTGCTTCTGTATCAGCGCTGGGTATTGGGAAAATGTATTTTTAGGTTGCATTAGCTTATAGAGGCCATGGTGCTTTTATACATCAGCCGCATACAATTAAAATTAAATTGGAATCATTATTATGGTCTCGGAGGCAACGCTGATCTGATCACTGATGAGCTAAAACACCGTTTCAACAGGGCAGTTGTTATTTAGCTGTAGGAGCCGACGGCCACGAGGTTCTACATCGCGGGGTGAGCCACTCCGGCCAGCTGGGATAGAAGGAGGGGGATGATAATGATCTGAGAGGCCAACGGAGACTGCAAAAGTACTGAGAGGGTTTGGACGAAAAGTTAGTCTCATCTATGCCGCTTGTCAGATCCAAGTGTGTCCCAACTTCAGAGGCCAAAAGCAGCCTGAGTCAGCCAGCCCCCTGGGTGGGGATGCAGGCACTTTGAGGGTCAATTAGTCCTCTCCTTCATGGCATTAACCAGGGCCTGACTCAGAGGCCGTCCACACCACTCAGTAGCAACCCACCTCCATGCCAGGTCAGGATGTGCACTCAAACCGTTGGGGGCCCACCAGCGTTTACATTCTTTAATCTGCATTAGAAGCCACAGGCAGTAGGACCTGTGCTTTCCTTTCCTACTGGGAGCACCTGAAAGAGAGATTCCAGGCCCAGGAGTGGTGTAGCAGAGCAACCGGTGCGTGTGCTAATCTATTGTAAATTGATTTGGTAATGATTAAGGCTTTGTTATAGATAAAGGTCGAGCAGACAAAAGCTGGTGCCTCCTTTGATGACCTCGGACCTCTTTGGGTAAACTTTCGAAATGTTCATTTTCATCTGACGTCTGATCTAAACTACTTACATTTCATTAGTCTGAATTATTTTAAATACTTTTATGCTCTTAAGTATTTGTCATCACAGACTTAAGCTGGAGTGGCTTACTCCAAGGGCAAAAAACCTGGCCGGCCTGATTTTTATCAAGACGATGAGTCTCAGTATGCATTATAAATGTTATAAATGTGTTTCAGTCAGTACCTCCTGGACAGTCTTCACGAGTACAACTGACTGTATGTTTCCTGTTTGTAAACATTGCTCTGCTAAGAAATGTAAGGTCCTTTGTCAATATAATATCCACCACTTACCATTACGTTAACGCAGAGTTTTAGCCATGGAGTCAACATTGGGGGCGGACCAAATCAGCATCCAAATGGCATATTTTAATTTTATTAATATTTTTTTATATCAATATATGGGGGGGATTTTGAGCATATATATATTATAATTACGGCAATGCTTTCCCCCCCAAACTCAGGATGTATTATCAGAAAAGTAAATCACAAACAAATGTTTGCAAGGCCAGTCTGCATTTTTGTCATTTAGTTTCCTGAGAGTTTTTATAATAAAGAAAACATTTATATGAAATAGGGTGTGTGTCTGCTGCAGTGTACGTTCCTGTAAAAGAAGGATGGAGGTTAGTTTCATGCTGAAAATAAGACATAAATAAAGTTTGACGTGTTGGCTGCTTGCCCTGTAAGTAGAAATAGAAAAAAAAAATATGTCCAGAAAGTTATTCAATTTATTAGAGGGTGTTTTGGGCAAGAGCACTTCTTCAGCTATGGCAATAAAGTGCTGTGAATTTTATGTTGTTATCATTTGGTTATATTTTTTTTATAAGTTTATAAAAATAATTCCCTTGTTTTCCTAATGATATTTGTACAATGGCAATACGAAACAATAAAAACGGTAATCAACACTGGTTGCCATTAAAATGTGTTTACCCTGGGGAAATCAGGTGATGGGTTGTGAACAATTTCCAGATGATCCACAAACGAACAGCTAAACGTAATGTGACTAACGGCATTCTGCAGATCGAGGTAACGACTGTTTACCTGCTGCTGAGGGAGGGTAGAGGCGGCACCGCTGTGTCGACCTGGAACCCGAAGCAGCGTGTGGAACAGAATCGATCGGTACTGTTAGGTGGAAGCAAATGGTGCAACCATTAAGTAAACTGCTAGCTAAACAGTACGGTCGGGGTCAGTTTCCTGAGTGAGTGTGTAGGCAGTGCGAAAAGAGTTTGTGTCCCGTAACTACCTTTGCTGCGAACGCGCATCGATAGCACAAACTCTTGGTGAGTTACAGTTCAGCAACCTAAAGGAAAATATTCCTTTGTTTTTAACCAGTGCAAATTATTCAACTTCCCAAGACACACGTGTACATGCCTGTTGAATTTTTAGAGATTATTTGGGACCTCTAACTTGAGTACATGGGTCGAAAAATTTGTAAGTGGGATGTCTTGTCATATACATTTCATGTCTATACAAATATAATAGTGTAACGGGGATGGAAAGCAGCGCTTCCCCCGCCAATGGCGTTCAACCATCCCCGAGGGGGCTGCTGGGAAGCCTGGCCCCCGAACTGTTAATAATGCAAATAGCGTGTTAAAAGTTCCGTCTTTTAATGACGTTATTGTGTTGTAGTTTAGTTTAGTTAGCTGTATCGTGTTGTGCTTTTGCGGTTAAGATTTAGTTCCCTCACCGTGAACTGCTTTGCTAGTTTGTGTGAGGGCTTTCTGTGTTTTCTACTGTATTACCAATTCTTTCCACTGCCTGTCCTGCCTTTGTTAAGGCGGTCATAAGCGCATGTGCGAAATAAAGAGCATTACTTCCTGTAAATCAGTGTTTGACTCCTTGCTTGAACCCAGCAGAGTAGTAGCACTCCGAAAAACGCTACATTGGTGTTAGAGGTGGGATCCAGGAGCTGTCACTGAAGAAGGAAGACTCCGCCAAGAGGGAGAGGACGGCGCTGCAGAGCGAGCTGCGAGCGAGGCTGGAAGAACTGGAAAGGGAAATTGCCTCGCTCAGCCTCCAACCCCGGCAGGAGGAAAACCACTCCCTCACCGGGCTGCGCTGGCTGGATGACGGAGGCCCTGGACGGCCGATGACGGGGCCTGCCTGGAGACGGCAGGGGGCAGCACCAGACTGCAGGACCCCCCTCCGCTAGGCCATCACCCAAGCCAGCCGTCGCTCCGGGTGGCACTGTTGAAGTGGGCCAGATCGGACAGGGCCGTGGTTTGTACCTCCCCTGCAAAATAGGGGGACAGACATGTCGGGCCCTCATCGCCATTCCGGAGACGACGTGGGAGGCCACCATGCTTACCCTAAGGACCGTAATGGGGGAAAGGTCAAGGATGCAGGGGAGTAAGCGGATGTGGGTGGAGGTCGGTGGCCGGCGGCTACTACACACATTTTGGCTGGCCCCGATTCGTGAGACCTGCATTCTCGGGCTGGATTTTCTCACCAGCCTAGGGGCGAGGTTGGACTTCCGCGTACCGCGGCTCACATTCTCCGGCGGCAGCGTAACTCTCCTCCCTAAAGGTGGCAACGAGGGGGCCTCCCGACACGTCGCCACGTATGTGGCGGTGGGGGCTCGTCACCGGAGGAGGCAACGAAAGCAGCCCCCAAAGAGTCGGCCAATGGCCCCCGGTCTGGAGATGCCGCGCGGGGAGCTGGCCCGCCTGCAGGCCGAAGACCTGGAGATCGGACCGGTCCTGCAGTGGGTGAAGGAAGGGCGTCGACCGGACCGGGCCGTACTCGCCCCTCACCCCCGCGGAGTCAAAGCCCTTTGTGCGGCGTGGGACACCCTGGAAGTCTACGAAGGGGTCCTGCATAAGGGGTAGCGCGTCCCGGCAAGTGGTGAGTTGAGGTGGCAGCTGGTGGTCCCCCAGGCACTGCGAGCCAGCGTGCTTCAGGTGGTGCATGGCCGGCCCAGCACGGGTCACATCGTGAGCGATTTTACTGGGGCCAGTGCCACCGGGACGCGGTGCATCTCTGCCAGACCTGCAACGTGTGTCGGGCACACGCCTTCGCCCACACCCACCTCACCAACGCGGGGGCCCAGCAAAAGCGGCAGCAGGATCAGCACCGCCGAGAGGTGGTGCTGCATCAGGTCCGCCTGGCCCCCTGCCAAGCTCGCCGGCCCCTTCTTCCGCCGACGAGGAGAGACCCGGAGGCGGAGCCCGGGAACCAGGGGAACATGCTGCCCTGGCCTCGGTTGGTGGACCATGCGTGCAGACCTGGCGGAACTATTCAAGGCCGCCGGGACGGTCGGCCCTGAGAGGGGGCTGTGTAACTGTGTGTGGTTTGATGTTGTTATCAATGTTACAAAAATGTTTTTGTATGCTAGTTTATTGACTATGCTCATCATACAATAAAATAAAAGTAACACGACATATCTACACAGACTAAGTATGAGAAAAGGGAAACGTCCTGCTGTACACATTGAGTAAACCAACATCAAAAGTGTCGATAGAAAGCTACAGTGACGGCTCGATTTCTCCGTTTAATCATGAATAAAATGTCCCCCTTACATTTGCCGCACATGATGGTGAAAGTATTAAATAAATAAATAAATAACAGAATAGGTTTTTTATAAGAATAAGAAAGGAACAATTCTAAACTCACATCAAAGTATTTCTTATAATACGAATGTATACATTATTGTCTAATAGCAATAATATATTTTAGTACATTAAAATAAATACCATATACTACAGATTCAATTATTAAAATACGTGAGGAATTTCCTTCTGTGATCTCACAATTTCGGTTTGTGGTTGAATGAAGATATTCAATATTCAATATTTATATTATGTAAAGTTTACAGGAAACGGTAAGGAAGTTATAGCATAATATTAACATAAAATTCATTCAAAAAATTCTCTTTTTTTCTGTTCCAGAAAAGGAAATAAACACGTTGGCTTGCATTTCATAATTAAAAAAAAAAAAAAAAAAAATCATTTTAATAATGTGTTTTGTTTCAAACCCAAAAAAAATGACTTAATGAGATTAGAAAACATCGAGGTCATCATTTGAATCAGGAATGACACGCAGGCTATACGAACTTTGGTAACGATACAATAAACTTAACAGGGAGCAAATACTTACTTATGGACAACACATATTGAAGGGACATCCGTGTTATTTACTGAAATCGCTTAAGAATGTCACTCAGCTCCTACGGTGTCTGCAGACATCCCTATGAGCGGAACATGCTTTACTGGTGTGCGTACAGTTTACTGCACCATTACTTCACCCGGGACATACCGTCTGCCACCTAGCTCTGAGAATAATCAGTCAACAACAGCTTCTGCCTTAATCCGACGCTCCTATGCGCTTACATTCAAAACGTATTTTCCAGTACTTTTATATTTATGCGGCGTGGTGCGTGAATCAATTCAATTCAATTTATGTCTCGTAACTCTCGCACGCCTTTTTTGACGTGGGAACTAGAGCGAAAATTGTCCGCGGGGCACTGAACAGCAGCGTCTCATGCCGAGGGCGTGCTGGGCAAAGAACGGACCCCGGTGGAAAACATTCTACGAACACGTGGTTTTATCGCGAGTCCGCAACGCTCCTAAAGCTCATGTAGAGGGAGCTGACCATCGTCGCGTCCTCGTGCATCGAGTCCTTGTGGCTGGGATGTCCCCCGCAGAGTACAGCCGCTAGCTTCTTCGGCAGCTGACCGCTGAAGAGTAGGTAGATACAGGGGTTGACACAGCTGTTCAGGCTGGCCAGTAGCATCAGTATGGTAAACGTCGCGGCTGCAATCGATATGAAACGAAGGGAGATGTTGATTAGTCATTCGACTCGCAATATAAATAGCCTGCAAGTTTAATTTTTTTGTGAAATTGTGGTATTAATTGCTTAATGATACCAATAATATCTATATGACATCTAATATCATACTATTAGAGTAAATGACAGGATTAAAAATATACATTTATGTAATAACATTATTTTAATAATCAACATTATTATGAAGTGCGTAAATTGCAGTATTGGGTGTTTTAAGTATTGCTCTTACTTTCTGTGGGTGCGTTGGCGTCCCAGACAGACCACAGCTGGACAGTAAAGAACGGAGCCCAGCAAATTATGTACGCAAGCACAATAACTACCGTCATCTTCAGTGTTTTGATTCTGGCTTTGGACACCCCCGTCACGCTGCTGGCTCTGGAGGGCAGTGGACGGGCAACCGCGGTTTCGCCTTCCTTGTGTGTCTTAATGTATAGATTAATGTGGACGGCTCGGCAGATTCTCACTTGGCACACCAGCACAGTTAAAATTGGCAGGACAAAAATGACCAAAGTCGTCCAGGTTACATACGTCTTTAGCCCCCATGGTTCAATGAAGTTAGCCCAGCAGTCAAAGACCCCGGGAGCCACTTGAACTCGGGCGAAGATGAAGATCTGGGGGAGACTGCCGATGAAGGCGATAACCCAGGTGACACACACGGGGATGTTCCAGCGAGCGCGCTTTCTTTGGAAAGTGACCATGGGGTTGCATATTGCCTGATAACGGTCAATAGTCATCACTACAATCATGTACGTGGACGCGAACATTCCAACCACCTGGAAATATTTCACAAGTCGGCACACCAAGTCAGGACCGATGAATCTGTCAGTTATATCCCACATTAACTGTGGGCAAACTTGAAAAAACGCCACGACAAGGTCTGCCAAACATAGATGAAAGACGAACGTACGCATTCTTGATATTTGTTTTCTTCTCCTCCATAGCAAAAACAGAAGCCCTGCGTTTAGTATTGAGGCACTCAGAAAAATTACGCTCAGGAGCGCGATTTCAATTTTTGCCAGGTTTTCGTCTCGGGGCTGATCTTCTGCGCCTTCCATTTTTTGGGTGAAATTAGTGATGCTGAAATTAACCGATTGCATTGTTTGTCTCGTGCTAAAATCCGAGATATGTCAAAGATCTGCAAATAAGATCTATGCCAAATGCAACGTATAATTTATTGAACTACATGCAATATTGATAAAGAAGAACAGGTAAAATCTTACTTTTTTAAAGGTTTTAGATAATGCCGTTAGTCCTTAATGGTGAAAGCCGGCTGGATAACTTTTTGCGTCGCGTAAGGCAGCGGACGCCTGTTGGTTTATATTACTGAAGGAACAGGGAGGAGCTATCCTTCAGCACCACGCACCTACAGAAAGGCGTACAGAAGCGAACGAGAACAACAGGTGCGCACAAAGATCTGTTCTCCGAGACGATGCGCAGAAAAGACCACCTCGAGTATGGCGTTTTTCTGAATATATATAGTAAACGTATTTGTCGCTCTGTTCAGACCAGTGAGCTAATTTCTCAGTGTTTGAACATTTTTCTCAGCTTAGAGTAGTATGTAGACAAATACACAAAAATGTCCCATTTATTAAACCCATTTAAGGAAGTGTTATTATTATCGATGAGCGATTATCTATGAACAGGCAATATGTCACTTAGTGTAGTATTTTAGTATGTTAGCAATAAATAAATACAACAAACAAAAGGCATAGCGTGGTCTCTACAAAGGATGTCTGTATTGTTAAATCCATTATTGGTTTTGCTGGAAAGGTTTGGTGTTCCGAGTTTTCCAATACTCATAACGCGTAATCCGTATTTCGTGCCGTTGAAAGCCAAGCTTCCATTTCGACTAGATTCCTTTGAGGGGAAAGATAAAGTCAACAACCCTGCTGCCTCTTATCGTGTCATCAAATAAAGGTGCTTATTGTGCTTCTCAGCTCCTTATTAAAATGCTGGCTTGCATTGTTACGTAATAGTACTGTTTTTCCCTCGAAATTGTCGTGTTTGAATCAAGACATTAGAAGCGTTTGATGTCCCTTTTTTTAAATTTTTTTAAACACAGACACAACTTGAAGTTTATTCATACAAATCCACATGTATTGGACATTTCTGTTAAGTACTCTTTAGCAAAGTTAACTTTGAGGAACACTGAGGAAGACTAATCTAAATGAAATTAAATCGGAGAATAAACCAGAGGAAAGGATCAACGAGCCCATAGAATGCCCTCTGTTGATTAAACTCCTTGGGTCATGCCATCACATTTCCACGGAAACTTCATACACTTCCAGCCACAGCCAATCTTATCAAAACCCAACCCATTTAAAGGCCTCTGCAGTGGCTATGTATTTAATGGCTGTGCCTTTGGAAAAAGCTGAAGGTAATCTGTCGTTTGGTTTCGCCCACTGGTAACAAACGGCTAAACCAACGATGTGCCGCCCCTTGATTAACACCAAGGTGGGCGTGTTGTCTTCACCATAAGTGTGTCTGTATATGCGTGCTCTTGAAATAGCCAAAGTGCAGGCATCCCAAAACAGTTCCGCATTGACACCACTCACATAAATTAATTCCGTAGCCACAATTAAACCCTCAGCCCTGTTCACTGTATACAGTTGTTTAACCCACTATTAAAGGTTAATTTAGGGCAGTGTACAAAGAAAATATGTATGTTAGATTAAAGGGTAGGTACCATTTACATGCCTAGTCCTCATCTCTAGTCTCATTGGGTTGCCAATGGAGCTTTTTCCAGATATATATGAGAATAGTCACAAAGCCTCCTGGCGGGCAGTGTAACTTTTGACCCTGAGAAATATTGCACTGCCAACAGCTCATCTCAGTGAATCGTGTCTAGAAATAACCCTACCCTGACAGAAGGTCCAAAAGAATTTCTGAAATGGTTCTTAGCTCCTGTTTTTAAGAGCCCGTGAACTGTATCGCCGCACTGCAGTGAGCCTGAACTCTTAAAGGGCCTCGATCCTGAGCATAAAGATTAATCTTGGTCTTTAGTGGCTGAGTGACAATGGCACACCAACAGTATTTGGTCTGGCCGTATTTACAGAGACAGAAGCAGAGTCAGTTAAAAAAAAAAGGAAGCCAAATGAAGATGGTGGGTTTATATGTGATTAAAAATAAAAAAGGACCTTGTACAGGACCTTGCGTTGTGCTATACGTTCAAAAGATTTTACCTCAACCGGTTCTGTCGCTTTTTGGAGACCTTCAACCATGGGTACAACACAACCTGTGTAGGCAAGACAGTGGTTGCTCTGGGTAACCAGAGAACTCATTAAGACACTCCAGACAACCCAAAGCATATCACGTGAGCAAATTTATGTGTTTGAGTCGCCTCTGTAGTCCTTTGATATACAATCCGAGATAGCCATCATTTCTTTGAGGGTAGAGTGAAACAGGGGCTAAATAAATAACTTACTTTCATATTCTCTATCCCACATAATGCCTGCACAGCGATTTGACTTCTGCTTCTTGTGGTTCTTATAAAAGATCTTCATTAGAGACCTGGCCTGAACCCCCTTCTATGCAGTTTCACAGGCATTGACTATTAAGCCCCAAGCCGGCCAGGATTGACATACCACAAATAAATATAAAATCTTAAGGGGCACCAAAGCACATTAGAGCCCCAGGTATAGTAAATGGATACTTCACTGAAAACTAAGGCTGCCACTGTTCAGATAATCACAAAGCACTGTCACCAATGTCACAAAACGCATACTTATTTACTTACAAATTACGGTTCAGTGAATACACGCATAAATAAATAAACGGCTCTAAGATTTGCATTGTATGAACCAGAAGGCTGCATTGCCACTCAAGACACATGGCTTGCCAACTTCAGTTATGCAATTATTAAATAATTACAAGAAAATTAACTGGATTTGAATGTACTTGGCCATAATGAGACTGACTTAGGTCACCCGACCTCACCAGAAGATCCAAGAAGCAAGACCACAGGCCTCTGGCAAGAACCATACGTACTGGAAATACAGCGAGCCTCATTCTCAGTGGCTGTCCTTCATTACTGACTGCAGTTCCACAGCACAGTGCCGTTGCTTCTGCGTGCACTCTCACACAGACAGCGGGAAAAATCCCTCGGGGGCAAAGCAGTGGTCTCGGCCTCCTGTCCCGACTACAAAGGGGAACCCTCACCACCGCTCCGACGCACTCTTTTATTTCCACAGCATGGCATTTTGGCCCAGGGGTCATCCCGTCCTGTTCCCGCATGTCCATGCAGACCACTGGAGCAAAATTAAAACCAGCGTACGGTAACTCCGACGTAAGCATGCGTTTCGCAACTGATGTGGGGCCCCAGAGAAGCCCCCTCTGTCCACTCACTCTCACTAGTTCCACTGTAGCACCTTCCACTGTGCGAGGCACACACTGAAAAAAAAAGCTCTGTTGCGGTATTCTGATGCACTCCTCTCACTTCTGTCATGTGTATAAAAATGCATGGGGCTAGTATGTACACCGGTGGGACGACAGCTGAGGATTGAAACTGAGGCATCTGGGACATCAGAGGGCTTCAAAGTGACTGTGTTCTGTATATCCCATGCTTAGGTACCCTCTTACACCGTCTCCGTGCAGCCTGCGACCGTGATGGAGCTGGGCTCAGCCGCAGGTACCGTGCTGCAACCATTTCAGTTTTGAATTAAACCCAAAGCAATCATTAAAAAAACAAATGCACTGAATCCACATTTCCCTTAGAAACACCTCATTAAATTAAATAGCGATTAAGCGCTAATCCTTAGACGCATAATACATGAGAAGTGTAGACCACCTTGCTGAAGCTGATTAAGGGAATTTTTACTTGCTGTTTTTGAGCCCCTTGTGTACACCAGGCAAAACGTTCCAGTATTTGCACCAGGGTTCAATGCAGTTCTGTCTTAACTACCCAAGGGTGGAACTTATTGTTTGGTTTCACATCGCTCAATGCAAACATTTTGAAAATCGAATTGAAATAGCATCAGGAATGTCTTTCCATCTGCAAGTTTTCCAGCGTTAAATAGGTCTCATATTTTTGCAGTATGTTTGCGTAATCCATAATTCCCAAAATGAGTTTCATTTAGAGATAGCGGGTATCCTGAAGCTGTTTACCATTCCATTCTCCATTCTTCCAAGTTTCTCCTCACTGTAATAACCTCCAAAGCACTTCATAAAAAAGTAATATCCTGCATGTCAACAGAATGGCAGTGGCTAATATTACAACAGATTTTCTTGTATTTAATATTTAGCTACGGTATGACATTGTCAGTCTATTTCATTACGCCTGAGTCAGTCAGGCATAGTGGTGACTGGTAATTAGGTTCCCCTGTAGACCTGCTACCTGTTTGCCCATGACATCCCGCGCTCAATGTGTCTCTCTATTTCACCTGCCTTACAAAATAAGGGAAGGTGCGTGTAGCCTGACCGCTCACCGGTTCCCACCTTCCAGCTGTGCCCAGGACGAGGTCAGTGGGCGGCTCTTGCCTGTCCTTGTCCAAGGCAAGCCAGACATCGCACCTCAGGAACCCAAAGGCACCCCAAGCAAGCCAGACATCGCACCTCAGGAACCCAACGGCGCCCCAGGCAAGCCAGACATCGCACCTCAGGAACCCAACGGCGCCCCAGGCAAGCCAGACATCGCACCTCAGGAACCCAACGGC
>JAOYSI010061796.1:0-23725 GCA_025775065.1 Hiodon alosoides | reverse complement strand
AGGTAAAGTGAACCTCACAGAGGGGAGAGATTCCGGCTGGGAGGCTTGTGTCCACACAAGTACACACACACTCCTGCGTAGGTCAAGTGAACCTCACAGAGGGGAGACATTCCGGCTGGGAGGCTTGTGTCCACACAAGTACACACACACTCCTGCAAGGTAAAGTGAAACTCAAAGAGGGGAGAGATTCTGGCTGGGACCAAAAAACTTTGACCAACTGCTGTACCACCATAAAGTTGTGTTTGATGTAATTTTATTTTTATTGGAATTTTTTTTTTTATCAAGTATATTATTTCTGTTCATTAGCAGAAAAACAGTATTTAATACAGTTATGTAACATGAAATTAGAGGGTTGCCAAAATTTTTATTTGGTCCCAGTTTTTTTTTTTTTCACTCAAGTGAGACATGCACAAATGTGACGAATGGCCGTGCTCTTTATTGGCTGAAATAAATCCCTCCCCCAGCCTCTGTCCTATCATGTACACTCCCTTCTGGCCAATACATTTTGCTGTTTTGTGGTGGCATATGCCTCAGACTTTCATTGGAGACATTTTCCAGCGATTCCGGAATTCTGTCCATTCAACTAAAAGTGTACAGCAGCTATCTACCTGTTTTCTTCTAAGCGGCATTCATCCCACTAGATCCACACTCCATAATAAATTAAGTGACCCAATGAACCAATTTAATCTACTGAGCCACTCATTTGTTAACTCTCCAAAATCCATAGGTACTAAAGCACTTATGAGCCCATGTTTGATGACTCGTTTCGGCGCGGTGTGCAGGGAAGACGTACGGTGATGTTAAGATATTACTCATATGCCCTCTACTTTTTCAGCCTTTTTGTTTATTTTAAGCGCCTGCTAATATATAGTGGCAAAATGTCTTACTACCTTCAAACCTGAAACGGAAAACTTGTGGAGTGAGGGGTAAAGTTAATACTAGCCATGTGACTTTTCATAAGGGCCGATTCTGCAGTAAACCCTAACTCTCTCAGGTACCTGCTTTCCTATGGGCAGATTCTGCAGTAAACCCTCACTCTCTCAGGCCCTGGTTTCCTATTGGGAGATTCTGCTGTAAACCCTCACTCTCTCAGGTACCTGGTTTCCTATGGGCCGATTCTGCAGTAAACCTTCACTCTCTCAGGTACCTGGTTTCCTATGGGCAGATTCTGCAGTAAACACTCACTCTCTCAGGCCCTGGTTTTCTATTGGCAGATTCTGCAGTAAACACTCCCTCTCTCAGGCCCTGGTTTCCTATTGGGAGATTCTGCTGTAAACCCTCACTCTCTCAGGTACCTGGTTTCCTATGGGCCGATTCTGCAGTAAACCTTCACTCTCTCAGGTACCTGGTTTCCTATGGGCAGATTCTGCAGTAAACACTCACTCTCTCAAGCCCTGGTTTCCTGTTGGAAGATTCTGCAGTAAACACTCACTCTCTCAGGCCCTGGTTTCCTATTGGCAGATTCTGCAGTAAACCCTCACCCTCTCAGGCCCTGGTTTCCTACAGGCAGATTCTGCAGTAAACCCTCACTCTCTCAGGCCCTGGTTTTCTATTGGTAGATTCTGCAGTAAACACTCACTCTCTCAGGCCCTGGTTTCCTATTGGCAGATTCTGCAGTAAACCCTCACCCTCTCAGGCCCTGGTTTCCTATTGGCAGATTCTGCAGTGAACCCTCACCCCCTCAGGCCCTGGTTTCCTATGGGCAGATTCTGCAGTAAACCCTCACTCTCTCAGGCCCTGGTTTCCTATGGGCAGATTCTGCAGTAAACACTCACTCTCTCAGGCCCTGGTTTCCTATGGGCAGATTCTGCAGTAAACACTCACTCTCTCAGGCCCTGGTTTCCTGTTGGAAGATTCTGCAGTAAACCCTCACTTTCTCAGGCCCTGGTTTTCTATTGGCAGATTCTGCAGTGAACCCTCACCCTCTCAGGCCCTGGTTTCCTACGGGCAGATTATGCAGTAAACCCCTTACTCTCTCTGGCCCTGGTTTCCTACTCTAACCGGTGCATACAGAAGAGCTTCCATACGGATCCATTTCCATGCGGGATTGTAGGAGATGGTGCAACCTTGCTTGTGGCCAGGTTTTGAAGACGATTAGCTGGGCCCACCCACGCTCATGGTGTATAGAGCAGGTGAGTCCGTTACGCACCAGATGAGCGTCTGCCGCCAGGCCTGTTTAGGGTTCCGAGCAGCTTCAAACAATTAAGCATAGACAACAGCCGTCTTTTCTACGGAAAAGGTGGCTACCCTTTATATGATATATTGTATTATATATTTATATATTATATAACTACATTGTTAAATGTTTCTGTGATTAAGTACAACTCCCATGTGTGGTAACAGAGTTCTCTCCACCCATGTCTTATAGTGACTCTTTTTATAAAGACTTTTTTTTTTTTTTGGTCTGGTTCTTCCAATCTATAGCATTGATTTCCTGAATATCTCAGTTAAAAGAGTGGATTTGAAGTTTTCAAAAATATCAATAGCTTTTGTTTCAGGGAAAATTGTGATTTAAATTGTTTATTGACCGGTATATTGACCTAATTTCCTGATATTTTGCTCCAAAAAATGAAAGGTTTTTTGTTCTCATTGAGATGTTTCACATAATTTTCAGATTTCCCCTGAATGTGACGTTGACTTTCTGCATGTCATTCCAAAGCTTAGCTTATCACCTTTCAAATGACAAGTAGGCCTTGTTCCTATGACAACCAAGCCACAAATTATAGACTGAGAATGTGACTTGGTTTTCTGAGATTTCAGAGCTAGAGATTTAAGCCTCAAAACAATACTTTAAAGTAGCTTTTTACATCAGTTCCACACACAATATATGATTATAATGGGTTTCTTATTTATATGTTGTACCCAGCCAGTGCGTTTCATACCTAAAGATATTGGACAATGTATAATTTTAGTCTTTTCATTTTGCCCATGGAATGCTTGCAATCGAGTTGATTTGCACTATAATGTCATACAATTTAGGATTGTAGGATACAAAGTAGGATTGTACGGACTTGTAATTCAGGACAGCATGGGCATTTTGTTTTTTCTGTTGTAAGAGGAAGTGTGTCATAAGCTCTGATTTTGCCATAGATTGTTTTTTAAATGGAAGGGCTGTACCAGCCCCCCAAAAGTGGAACCTGGCTCTTAACAAAGGAAACTTCTCAGGTTGAGAATGAAAAGGCAGAATAGAAAGGGATTCACTCTGTATAAATGACTCGCTACGTTTCAAATGCCACTTTTTTTGTTCTCTTTCAGTTTGCCATTTCCTTGCTTTGTTGTTCTTAAAAATAGGCCTATCCTCTTTTTTGTGTTAGCTCTTTCGCTTTCCTGAGGTTCTCCCTTTCTGTCTAACAACAGTTGATCACATAGAGGGGTTATACCAAATGATATAACAATAATCTTACTACTGTGTAATCGCTATTTATGTTCATTATAGCTCTGTGCCAACCTCAGACCGGATGATAACGGGGTGGAAAAGGCCTTTTAAATGGCTGATTAGATTCAGTTTTTAATGTATAGTTGTTCTTGCTTCCGACACTATATAAAAACAGGAATGGCTTATTTTCTGTGGTGTGCAGCTAATAAAGCTGAACATTAAACTTCCAATCAAAGCCTCTGCAATCTAATCAGCATTTAACTCCAGTGTGGACGAGCCGTCCGTCCGTGAATTCAGCATGACTTAGTTTTTTCAGCTCTGTTAAGCCAGCATTCTCTCAGTGACCAGTTTGAAGATTGGCCTCAGAGGGCTGCCGGGGTATTTATGGCATATCAGCCAAAACTGAAGTATCACCCCATTTCTCTACTTTTTGCCAGATCGCCCACAGCAAAACTGACAGTATTCATTTTTCAGCCTGTTTCTGGCATGGCTGTGCTCTGCTCTTCACAGTCACGAACAGCGCCGTGGTAACAATCACATTTACATGCGTGAATTGGAGCCTTGCACCATTTATTTCATTTCTGGAGCTAAAATAGGCTGGTTGTTTATCAGCTACAGTAATTACATTCATGGTCTCTTTATTAATCAGAGTACCAAAAAAGAGAACCAATGTATAAATATTGTGTATGACAAGGGGAAATGGAAAAAAAAGAGAAGAGGACAGTTGTTGAAAACACAGTGGTTTATTAAAATTTATTTAGGAGTACATGGGTGGTATAGGTTCTCAAACTTTTCAAGCTAGTATCAGAAAATGTCTTAATCCGTGATATATTTTTCCATTGTTTTAAATAATAATTTTCCCTTAGGTTGCTTTAATTAATGAATTTTCTCAATTAAATTATTCATGTCGATATGCCTAAGAGGCCCACTCCTGTGTTTTCCCAGACAGTTTATATTTCCAATGGAAGCTGTCAGTGCTGTGGCAAACGGAAGCTGTCAGTACTGTAGCAAACGGAAGCTGTCAGTGCTGCAGTAAACAGAAGCTCTCTGTACTGTGTCAAACGGAAGCTTTCAGTGCTGTAGCTACCGGAATCTGTCAGTGCTGTAGGAAACGGAAGCTGTCAGTGCTGTAGGAAACGGAAGCTTTCAGTGCTTTAGCAAACAGAAGCTCTCTGTACTGTGTCAAACAGAAGCTCTCTATACTGTGTCAAACAGACGCTCTCTGTACTGTGTCAAACAGAAGCTTTCAGTGCTGTAGCTACCGGAATCTGTCCTTGCTGTAGCATAGGAAGCTGTCAGTGCTTCAGCAAATGGAAGCTATCCATGTTAATTTTCACCCTGACATATATGCGAGCTGTGAACGTCCTAATATGAGGTGTTCCTCACTGTGTTAATCCACCCAGCCATAGGTTTGCGTCACCAGCTTCCAGTTACCACCAGGGCAGCCTTGGTAGTGGTACCTAATTATTAAAACCTCACTTGAACACAAGATGTACGTACTGGACGTGCTTCACTAATACACGTAATTTTGACACGTATATTACATGACCTAGCTGAGGTACAGCTTTAATGACATGCTTTGGTTTTTCAGTGGCACCGTCATCTGGCTGTTAAAGAAACACTGAGATGAGTGACTTCTCTTTTCACCCTATCAGTGACAAGGCAGGCATGCTTTCCATGCAGGTAGAGAAATTACCTTTACTCTAAACTCAGCCAGAAACGTAACGGAGGAAAGGTTGGATCCACTGAGAGAGACAGGTTTTGTCAACAGTAATCAAAAGGGTCACCTATCGGCCATTTATTTGATACAAAATCTGACTATATTTGAATGGTTATTATTCAAACATTTCATGGAGAAATATTACTCACATTGATGTGCAGTATTCTATAGTTCCATGGTTTAAGAAATACTGAATGTTGATAAAAATCTGTTTACATTTAGAAGTACCCTATAAACCCTATAGGCCCTATAAACCTTTAAGCCGCTAGTTAGCTGTGGCTGTGAATGAATGCCATGCCATGGACTTTGGGATGTGATGTACACACAAGGGCGTGTAAGACACAGACAGACACAGTATCCGGAAACACAAACAACTTTACTTTGCATCTCCCCCAGAATTTAAACGCAGCATGGAAAAAGGCTGATTTCATTGCATTTAAAATAAACCCCCACGGTGAGCTCTTCTGCATATAAGGACACCAAAGGCTTTTCAAATGTATTTTATAAATCATTAGTGGCAAGCCATGTCCAATGTTATGTCATTCTGAAAAAAAAAAGATCATTTGTTATAGGGAGGCGATATTTCTAGCTTGTTAAATAGACAAACAAGAAACATTTTGCTCGTTTCGAATGTGATGGTGTAACAGGCAATAGGCAACCGGTTGTCTTGATGAAACACATTCAAGTCGTTGTAGAACTAACATTTATGCTTTTAAACCCAGTTTAATACTGCGTGTCAACTTTTTTGTAATTGGCTTGGTAGCTTGTCACACAGCCTTGGCGAATCGTAACTAAAGTCGAGAAGTTGGCATGGTCTCTGATCAGAGCATAGATTTCAAAATCGTTTTTTTTCAAAGCCAATGGAAGCAACTGACACTAACTGCGACAGAAACAACCACTAACTGGCTAGTGGCAGGTTTGCAGCCCAGAAGGAAGCGCTGCTGTTGCACTGCTGTTGTGCCACTGTTCATCACTGTAAAGTAAAAGCCCCAATTACCATCGACTCAAAGCCAGACTGCTGCTGTTTTAATAAACTCCACCAAAAACTATCTGAGAGTGAACACTAAATAGATTATGTTTGGGGATCAATGCTGCCTTAAAATCCTGTCTGATATCAAAGTCTGAAATGTTTAAAAGCTTTTAGCAAACAAACCGTTCTTAAATCAGACTGAAACCAGGAAAAGAGAAATAGCAAGACTGTTGATGCTGCTGGAATTTGTAACTGCTGTCATCTAACATCTCCTGGTGAAGAGTGTGTACCTGTTCCTGTCTGATCATCTAACATCTCCTGGTGAAGAGTGTGTACCTGTTCCTGTCTGATCATCTAACATCTCCTGGTGAAGAGTGTGTACCTGTTCCTGTCTGATCATCTAACATCTCCTGGTGAAGAGTCTTGTAGAATACACGACAATGACAACATCAACAATAACAAAAATACTAACAACATCATTCTCATCAAATTGATAGAATTTGTAATGATAGATGGTGGATGCTAATGGTTGTAATATGGGATTATCTATGGTCAAAGATAATGTAATGAGTTTCAATGCTAATTTCTGTTAATGCAAGAATGTCAGGGGTCAGTTAGTTTTGAATATTCAATGCCCCTTCGCGTAAAGGGACTGTCTAGGAATAGAACTAATTTTATGGAATACTGACGGTGACGAATGTTTAAACTTGAACCTTAAGCATAAAAGTATAAAACAACACTTCTGTGTTTCATAATCAGACATTTGGCAGGCTTTGTCAAAGTTACATTTACACCAGTCATTTACATGAATTGGTATACCCGTAGTGACCTACACACCACCAGTTCCATGCCATTAGCCTGAAGAGCAAACAGAAAGACAGGGCAAACAATGTAGATGCTAATAGAAAAACAGGCAATTGCAGAAGGCAATAATTCCATTAGTATGTGCATAAATCAATAACATGCATTTCTAATGTAATATTTATGTTGATTTGCTGATTTAATCAAATACTTTTAATTAGTTTTAAGAGTCTAGTGTACATATTAATAGATAATTAAATAATTTGGATAATCAACACAGCAGTCTAGGATACATATTGCACTGATGTATGTTGCATAGGCCTGGCATAATTTCTGTCGCAATTGCGTAACTTCCACCAAAGAGATCTGATTTGGACTGAAGCATGTGGTGGGGAAATGTGGAGGACACATTGTGTTACACTCACTGTGCCCAGCATGCATTAAGAAGCCAGTAAAACGCTGTGACTATTTTCCCCCATTTTTCCCAGTGAATATGATTGGGTACGACTGTTCTGGCCACTTCTGCTACTGGAATAGTCAGTCGTTGGGTCGAAGCTCTGTTGGGGAGTGAGGTTTAAACCTACTCTACTCTGTCGTCTGAGATTAAACAGGCGTAAAGATGTATACACTCATGGTTCAAACATAACTTTCATGGGCAGCCTGTTTGCTGTCCTTTTCTGCGGCTCTGATTGAGATGTGATGGCAGGGGTCCCACTCTTCCCTGGGCTTGAGTGGAGAGATCTGCGGGGGTTCAAAGCGGTGACTTCCTCCATCCTCCATCCTGCTTACACCACATTGTAACATTCTGGCTGGAGCTACCCTGGAAGACACACCTTTTCGCCAGCTTCAGAACAGCAATGGAAGAGCAGGATGACCTGTACAGAAAAATAGTATGAAAAGGAGTCCCTGGATAGGTGGTCCCCACAGCGTGTCTGAACAAACTGCATGAAGGTAGCTAGCGTTTGTATGTCAAGCACCAATCCTTCTCCCAGTGCAGCTCCATCAATAGAATTATAATTTTTTTCTCAAATTTGCAGAAATATAATTTGATTCGCTATCATGTTTGCATCTCTGTAATTTCCCTTCCCAGTATCTTTGGGAATTTAGTCACTAGATGGAAAGAAACAGTCCTCAATACCTGGAGTGCGAGTGTGAGTTCTCCCTGTCTAAAAAATAGAAATGTAGTATATTTTTTAATTAAAATACAAGAAGTGCTTGTAGTCTACAACACCATAGGTGCTGGGCTTATATTTCAACTATTTGAAAAAATTTAGATTTAGACCACACACTAAAGATATCCATTCCAATTTTATTAAGTTTATCGGAAGACAAGCCAAAACGTTTGTTTTTTTCTTTTGTTATTGTTGCTTGTAGAAAACCATATGGGCTAAAATAACTATTAAATTCATTAACTAAATACAGTTGAAATGACAGATTATCTTTAGTGTGTGATCTTAATTTTGTCAATTGTACAGCTATTTAAACATTTTTTGATATGCTGTACAAGAACAAAACCTTTCCTTTGCTGTCACTGAATCAGTAATACTAAGCCCCTTGTTGTTGACATGATTGTACTTAGGTTTATTGTCATTTATTTGGCTGTCACTTATAGTCAGGGTGACTTACACAGCAGAGGTAAGAGTATTAAGTCCCCCATGATGGCTGCCGCCTTAGTCGGACACAAAGTAACACACTGATAGATGAGCTAGAGTTTGTGACCAGAAGGTTGCAGGTTAAAGTCCCTTGGAGCTGGGACTGATGGTGTTGCCATGGGCACCTGATGGTGCTGCCACTAGCAAGGTGCTCAATCGGAAAGTCTTCCATAAACATCTGGCTGTGTCAATGGACTTACAAGACATGACAAGAAAAGTGAGCAGTAAAACACATTTCATAGGAAATTTTAAACTGGGAGGTTAACAGCAATTTATTTCCCTTAACACACTGGCATTGTTAGCTATAATAAAGCTTGGCACATCTGGTTTAATGTTTCCCCCACATCTGTATCCGCGTGCTTGGTCAAGGATGGAGACCACATCAGCTGTTTAACGCATTAGCTGAAAATCCATTCCCTGCATAGGCACCAAGCTTAAAAATATTGTGGAGAGTGGACAGTGTTGTCCTCCGTTCTCTGCACATCCTGTGAATGTGTTTGAATCAGAAGAAAAGAAAAAAGAAACTGAAGATAGGGGTTATACTTAGGTTATTTTACATCCACAAATCAGGTTTTCCAATGTTGTTGTACACCTACATGCAAAGCAGAAAGGTGAAAATGGTTGAAGAGGAATCCTCCACAGTAGCTCCACGGTATTGGAAAGGCAACCACAAGGCATCCGCTGCACGTCCCTGCCCAAAGTTTAGTACCGCTCACAGCGCTGTGATAATTAACCAGTTAATGAATACCACACAGGCTACAGCATGTATCAGACATGCCTCCTAAAATTCTACATTGAATTTAAATTTGACATTTAAAGCATTTTGACTGGACACAATGGTGCGTGGTATAAATTCTCTGTTGTTGCCATTCAGCAAATCAGCTTTGCACATGTGCATGAAAGATAACATGTAGTGGAGCTCAGTGATGACAAATTCGCCACTGAAGGTCACCTCACCTCTAGAGAAGACTTTGATTGGTTTCCTGGCTTAGGGACTTGAGTCTTCAGTTCAACAAGCTAGCCGTTTCTCCTGTGTGCAGCCGTTGAGAGATCCGGGTTTTATTCCTTATCAGGGGGCTGCTGTGCTGACGCACGTAGCTTACACAAGCAGTGCATTGTTTCAGGAAATACGTGTGTCTCTATTGAGTAGATTAGTGAAACCATGTTGCCGTTTCCATTCCCAGTTCACACTAGCACAAATACGGGGCACCCTGGTTTGGATGGTCGTGGCAGTTTCAATGGGGTAGATGGAGACATCCAGTGTCAACACTGGTGAGGGTCCCTTTTGAAATGTAGGCAGGCATTTTGCAGTGAGGCTGCACGAGGAAGACAAGCCTGCCAGTGATGGGGTGTCAGTGCTAAACAATCGCAGCCAAACGACGTCATTTATACTACTAGTCATCTGGAGTCTGTCCCAACAGGGACATAGACAAAAAATCATATCATAAAGCATGAATCCGTCTGTGGCTACCGTGAAATATGTTGTGTTTGTCCTGGTAATGTTGTTTACCCCGTCTACGCTGTGTCTATTCAGAGAAATTACTGGCATCGCACGCCTTTATTTATTTATTACATTAACGGATTACATTCAGGACATGCTTTTTCTGAAACAGAATAGCCTGTGAAGGTTTAATGGCCACCACGGACAGGCGAGGTGGAGATGCTGTTATTAAATGTGAGTTAAGAATTCAACGCGCTTCAGCAAGACTGTACTCCCCTCCCTCGTCGAGGAATTCAGCAACAGCGATTGTATCTGGCTCCCAGTCCCGCTCCGCGGTGTCGTTACACAGAAAGCTCAACTGTTTCAGCTGACTAATACAATGATCCTGTTTGCATCTCATGAATATTTACACAGAAGACGCGCTTGTCAGATGGAACCTTTCTGCTTTGTACTTCCTGCCTGACAGGGGCTGAGACACAGGCAGATGGATGTGTGCTTTTCAGGTGTCTGCCTCTGTGCTCCAGGTGTTTTGGTGTTGTACGGGGTATCTGCTAGCTTCCCCACCTTCCTGTTTATCATATAAAGTAACATTCGGAAAGGCTGGATTGGCCCATTTAAGCGTGGTGCTGCGTGACACCACTAGATGAAGCAGGCCAATAAAGAGATTAAAACTCTATATGATTGTCCTACTTTTCTTTCTCTCACTCAAGGTAAGTCTGCCAATCTGACAACACAAAACGGTCTGTTCAAATCCCGGAACGATGCAAGGGTAAAATTCTAAACTAACCCATTCGACTACAAATCCAGTACTTTTATGGCAACAATAAAAAAAAAAAAAAAAATGATAATAATAACACTGATGATAATAGAATAATAATAATAATAATAATAATAATAATAATAATAATAATCTACAATTACTGTAAAAAGACTTCTCTGAGCATGCTAAGACCATTGAAAGAGACAGCTACAATGTCAGTTACATTGAAAAGGCACCGGGAAGAACAAGGTACAGTTTCAATAATGACATGTTCTAGCCAAGTAAACACCACAAGGACAAGCTTTTATTGTCAATATCCAATTCAATATCAGAAAATAATAAAGAACACAGACGGTAGCAAAGGGGCAATTTTCGTGCAGTGATATTGAGGTTTCGTGGGCCATTGGAAAAAAAAAAACCAGCCAAGACCTTGTGCTTCTCACAGGGGCGTCTTCCTGGGGTCCACAATTACTCTGCAGCAGCTGCGCTGTTCAGTCAAAATGAATTTTCAGGGGGGTAACTTTTTTTTCGGCTAGGCTGTCTTTTGGACTCAGCACACAGCACAACACAACAACACACCCTTTGTTCTGCGCTGTGGCGACAGAAATATGTTTATGTAGTGGTGCTTTAAAAGGGATAAGCTTTTTATTTTTTGAGCTTAGACTGGCCCCTTGCACCTGGCCCTCTTGTTGAGGTTGTTGTCTCCCCCCATTTGAACATCATGGACCTGAATGAAACAGGTGGGTATAGGATTCTGGGGATGCAGCATCCTATCTCCCTATAGAGATTTACTCCATGGTTAAAGGGTCTGGGATCTTCGTCCAGAACTTCAATAGATGAACATGTGGAAAACATCAACTATTTCCAGAAAGGAGATCAATGGTTCGAATGTGAAATATAATTGCATCTTTTTAAATTAACTGCAAAAAACAATGCGGATGTACTCATATGGAGCACAGGAATTAGCTGTTTGTTTAATTCCGTTCTCATCAAACCGCTCGTTTGCAATGGTAATAACCTTGATCCATTGGCTCGCATTGATTCCACCAACCCCCCATTATGAACTTTCTGATAACAGAAACATAAAGACGATTTGTCAAATGTGTGCTAAGTCAAACTATCAGCTTTGAAATACTTTTTGTTTTACAAACACGATGATACACGTGAGCAGAACCCTAACCCTTAGCAATGCCGGAATGATTGTCAGTCAGCTAAACAAGTAACATGATGTTGGTGACAGCATTCAGGGTATTCAAAGGTAACTCAAAAGTGTGAATGTAAAGATAATGAGTGAAGTTGAGGTTGGAATATGTTGATGTCTAAAGATATTGTTAAATATAACTATATATATATATATATATATATATATATATATATATATACACAAACACACACACACACACACACTCAGAGGCTAGTACTGTGTTGGACACCTCCCCCCCCTTCCAGAACAGTCTGAATTCTTCAGGGCATGGATTCTACAAGGTATCGGATACAATCCACAGGCAAGTTAGCCCATGCTGACACAATAGCGTCGCACAGCTGTTGCAGATTGGACGGCGGTACATTCATGCTGTGAACAGCCTGTTCCATCTCACCCCAAAGATACTCCACTGGATTAAGGTCTGGGGACTGGGCAGGCCACTCAAGTAAACTGAGCTTGCTGGCATGTTCCTGGAACCATTCTGAGCACAGTAGCCTTAGTCGGAATTATCCATGTGGCAAAGGTTAAACTGTAGCCATAAAGGGATGCACCTGGTCAGCAACAATGATTAGATACGTGGTGTTCAAACATTGCACAACTGGTATTCCCCTTCACCATTTCACCACTGCCACCAGCCTGTGCCATTTACACCAAAAAAGATGAGTATATGCCAAATCCTAACTCATGCCATCGGCATGACCTAACAAGAACCACAATTTGTCAGGCCAGGCAATGTTTTTCCACTTCTCTGCCTTTGTCCTGCATTTGTGGTTGTGAAACCATTACGGTAACAGGCTAGCTAACAAACATAGCAAAAAATCAATGGCTAGTGGCTTCAGTTTAGAACATACAACCTGCTGATGTATGTGAATTGTCCAAGATAACATTAGTTACACTAGTAGGTGTTCCCCCTACTAGGTAGGAGTGGATATGCCAGCTTGATTAATTTCAGTTGTTTGAAGTGAATGCTATTTTCCTTATATTAGTTTTTTTTTAATAAAAATTCAAACTCAATAGATGTAAATAAAAGAAGTGTGCTCCATACATTACCATTCCAATTAAAGAGGATTAATGCCACAAATCATTGGCCCCACAGGAATCTGACTGGCTGTGCCTGCCTGCCTCTGCCTTTCTGTGATATTGTATTGCTCTGTACATGTCGCTCCGAATAGACTCATTCAATAAATGACAATACAGAACTGCTTCTTTTGTGGTTTGAACTGTCCTCTGAGGGGCTGTTACCCAGCACCAAGAACCCAACAAACAACACAAGTTACGAGTGAGCACCACACTTACAAACACATAATGATGCAACAGAAGTCAGGGGGATGTGTTTAATATGTGTAATGTCGGACACCAGTGTTTTCCTCACTTATTCAGTCTACCTAGAATCGCAAATTTTATCGTTGCCTTTTTTCACATCCTTTTTTCTGAAATAAATTGAAGTACTGACATTTTTTTCTCAGGGGAATTTGGGAACTGACTGAGCTCCATCTACTGCATTCGGTGGTTATTGTTCTTGCCTTGTGTAGGCTGCTGTCCTCCCCGGCCCATATACCCAAAATACTGAATTCAGTTTTTACGAGGCCTATGTCTTTACGGTTTTCAGTTATACACTAAAACTAACATTTATCCATTTATATCCATAAAATGATCCTGTCCGCTGGTAGCTTCCACAGCAAGCCTGTGAGGTCACAAATGAATGTCAGTGTCCTTCATTAGCATTAGCTGGGCAAATACGTAGTGCAAACGCACCAGCATCACTGCTAGAATTAAAAGCTAACAATGATGTCCAGCACTCAGCTGAAGAACACATCCACATAAACACATACATTTCCAAAGTTGTGTTAGGTTTGCTTGAATACTTTGATGAGTTGAATAAGTGAGAAACTTCAGAGCACATGCTATTTATAACAAGTGTGATCAAATTTAGCTACGTTAGGACGTACTACATTATTTACTACTGTTTGTACTACTGCAAACAGTTTGACAGTTTGAATTTTATTTAAAATTGGTACAAAGATGTATTAAGGAATATGCAGACAGTGGTCAAATTTTGTAAATCTGGCCTAATTATAGTTTTTTTTAATAAGATATCTGTTTAAAAACATGCCGAAAATATGTCTGCAGGTAAAAATGAGGTTTGGTGGTTCTTGGATAAAAGTCTGCTAGGAGCCACGACCTGAAGCCATTTCGACACACCCAGGCCCGTCCTGATGGACAGAAAGGACCTCAAATAAAAAAAAAAATGGTGAATATTTAAATGTAGTTAAACATTTAAAGAGTACCAGCAGAACTGGCAAAGGGGAGAGGTTGGTTTAGCCTGCTAAGTTTGTGCTGGGGTTTTTGATGTTTGAAAAGGTGTTTTTGTTGCTAATTAAAAGCTTAAAGGCTTTGCTCTTTTAGTTTTCCCTACAAACGGTGTGATGATTTTCCCTTTTCGGTTTTTGTCTTTATGGGGGAATTGGCTGCTGGAATGCCCAATAAAATTAATCCCTTTTCTCCCTGTGTCTGACCACTTCCGGACCGGGCACGCCCAATTTTCCTTGTTAACTTGAAGTCTCTACTGATATTGTCAAAATTTTATAAAATTATGTATTTGTTGAATACAGAAGCGTATCAATCGTAAAATTTGCTATAGTTGTTATAGTCACATCTGGAATGTTATGTTTTTTCATTTAATGTGGAGCCGTCTTTTACCATGTTTCGATGACTCAAGTTTGATCCCCAGCTACAGATGGTGGAAGCCTGATGGGGTTGAATTGATATATATATATATATATATATAAAACATCTTTTTAAAGAAACATTCCCGTCACTGAATTAAACTGTTCTTTTTGGGAGACGTAGGGTGAAGCCCTTTCCTCTATACCACGGAACAATCTGTTGCCATGGCAACGTCTTGTGCGGTGCATGGCTCCTGCATTAACTTGGTCTGCACTGGTTTTCAGCATATTCCGACGTCTGACACCCATCGGCCTCCCAAAGACCCCCTTTCTCAAACATGCCTCACCTATAAATTGTTACACCAGGGAAGCGCTCTGAGGAGTGTGTGGGTTTGGCGAAGCTGTGCTGAGTAAAATATCATCGTGCTAAATAAAATGGCATTGTGCTGAGTAAAATATCTTTGTACTGAGTTAAATATCATCGGGCTGAGTAAAATATCTTTGTGCTGAGTAAAATATCTTTGTGCTGAGTAAAATAGCATTGTGCTGAGTAAAATATCTTTGTGCTAAATAAAATGGCATTGTGCTGAGTAAAATATCATCGTGCTGAGTAAAATATAATTGTGCTGAGTAAAATATCATTGTGCTGAGTAAAATATAATTGTGCTGAGTAAAATATCATTGTGCTGAGTAAAATATCATTGTGCTGAGTAAAATAGCATTGTGCTGAGTTAAATATCATCGGGCTGAGTAAAGTATCATCGGGCTGAGTAAAATGGCATTGTGCTGAGTAAAATATCTTTGTGCTGAGTTAAATATCATCGGGCTGAGTAAAATATCATTGTGCTGAGTTAAATATCATCGGGCTGAGTAAAATATCATTGTGCTGAGTAAAATAGCATTGTGCTGAGTAAAATGGCATTGTATTGAGTAAAATATCTTTGTGCTGAGTAAAATAGTATTGTGCTTAGTAAAATAGAATTGTGCAGAGTAAAACATCATTGTGATAAGTAAAATATTGTGCAGAGTAAAATATCATTGTGCTGAGTAAAATAGCATTGTGCTGAGTAAAATAGCATTGTGTTGAGGACACTAACCATGGGAACTGGCATGAAGGACTTTTCTTACATGGAAGTTTAATTTAATTATCATATAAATGTATTTATAATTAACACGTGCATGGCTTTGTTCTGACGTTATAAATAAATTTTTATTCGAAACTGGCTTTAATAAGTTAAGATTTGAGGTTTGAGAACCTCGAAAACTGACTGTCTCTCAACAGTGATTTGCCATGGATAACTTTTGCCTAATTAAAATCATGACTACAATGTGTCCCATTTAAAAGAGAAATGAGTAAACTCTGGAGGATTTGTATAAACATGCGTAACGGAGCGCTGTGTCTTCCAGACTGGGCTAAAGCACGGACGACAGGGCAGAAGCAATGCACTCCGCCCATCTGTTAAAGCAGTTAAAACAAGGCAGAGTTAAAACATGAGGGAGAGCAGATTAAAATTAGAGTAGTCTGCATTTAAACTCAAAATAAACGGTGTATGTTAAAGCCAGTGCTGGCGCAGTACAGACACATAATAATATAGTGGTTACCGGGTTACTCTCGATTTCAGGTCAAAATTCGGCCTGGTCATTCACACATACACAGGTCAGCTTTTCTTTCCAAGACACAAAAACAGTGCACACACACTTCCTCGTTCCCTGTCTTCATGCCTGGCTTCTCTTTTGCTGACATGAGAGGCCAACCCCCATCTATTCCTCACCAGCCCAGAGCCAGCTCCAGCACGCATACAGGCACAAAGACCGTGGTCTGAAGCCTCAACAAATTATTTACAAAAACCGACAGACGTGCAGTTCTTTCAGGAGGACGGGTCAGTTCAGAACACAAAAGGTATTGTTCTTTATCAGAAAATGTATTAACAACACACGACATGTTAAAAATACACATAACACAAAAATCTGCATATTATTGTCTGGTTAACAGATAATAACAACTCATCGTAATTGGCCAAACACACTGGGGTCTGTGTCAGTTATTTTCAGCGGAGCATCTAGACTATATATTTTTACCTCACCACATATTTAGAGAGGCTAATTGGTGTAGTAGGGACAAACAGACAGGCATGGATTTAACTATTTATAGCGCTCTTATAAGAAATGATCACATATTATATATATGATATGTATGACACTCTTGCACACTTGCATGTAAACATTTCCATTACAATCATTTGTGCTGTTATGATTTTTTCCCACTCAGTATATCCATGATATTAGTGTGATTTCATTTGAAATGACACAAAAAAGTAAAAATATTTCCAAGACTCCTCACAGACATTAAACGTCTGGTTTCAATCTTAAATTGATCAATTGACAGGATTTCAATCAGTCAATCAGTTATGTAGTGAAGTTTTGATTGAAGGAATACATATCTTCGTTTTATTTAAAGGCACACATATAGGCGTAAAGAAACAACAAGGAAGGTCTTACCCACAACAAATAACGATTGTTTAATCGAACTTAGAACAAAAGGATTCTATTCCCCACTCTGTTTTTGTTACCAGATTGGTAATCAATTCCAAAATTAAGATCACAGTGCCAGTTCCTAAAACAGTATTCATGCTGAATCCGGTAGCGCTGGAACCTAAAAAAGCAGAATTCTATCATTTTTAGCAATCGCTATTTTTGTGCTTTTCATATGTCAGACGGAACCGGATAACCTGAAACTGAAAGGTAAAAGTCACTTTTAGATTGTATATCTCACTAATACTCTGTAATCAAGGGAGTTTGCTTTGATAATGTTAGCATCATTACAAAAATGCTTTGCTTGCATGAATTAAACAAGCAAAAAGCCCCATCTCTAAGGTAGGGCAATCAAATCTCAATGCATAGTTTCCCGCTGTGGGTGGTTTTAGTGACTCCAGCTTTTTCCCCTGTGGGGGGTTTTAGTGACTCCAGACTTTTCCCATGTGGGGAGGGTTTAGTGACTCCAGCTTTTCCCTTTGTGGGTGGTTTTAGTGACTCTAGCTTTTCCCCTGTGGGTGGTTTTATTGACTCCAGACTTTTCCCATGTGGGTGGTTTTAGTGACTCCAGCTTTTCCCCCTGTGTTTGGTTTTAGTGACTACAGCTTTGGCATTTGGTTAGCCTCCCATTTTCAGCACAGAACTCTGTATGGAGGTGCATCTGCATTAGGACCTAGACATTAAATTGAGGTTCTTTGAAATATATAACATGACAACAGCAGAAACTGGAAAAAAAACATGTCACAGTGTCTTTATAAAGAAAAAGGATATTGACTCATAGCCTGCGCGTGTGTTCCACACTTGCATTTGTTCCATAGCAACAGCTAATAATGCAAATGGTGATATCATCAGTAGTATGACCACTACTATTAAAATGTCTGGCTGCTAGGATCTCAAAATCCCATTTACAGATACTTCAGAGGTTCTCCACAAAACGTCTCCAAAATGCTCTTTGCCTTTTGGCTTGCCCAGTATGTAATTGATTGCATATTTTTACAAGAAAAACCGTAAATAACTCTTGACTTTTGATATGCAGGATGGATTTTGGTCAATCTGTATAGATGATTTGATGCCTGATTTAATTACTTGGATTGATGAATGCACAAGTATCACATATTGTCCATCTGAAATGAGAGGATCCATTCAAGGTTCCCTTCAAGGCAGATGAGATATTTTTGCCTCTACTAGACGTTCCTTAATATTTCTGTTCCACAAAATGACAACAAACATTTTTTTGGATTAAGGTGGTATTTATGGTAAAATGAGATTTGGTCTGTAATAAGCTTTTTTTAGATTCACTCAGAGAATCCTTTCTATATATGGTAGAAACTCTAGATGAGAACTCTTGTTGATGAGAACTTCCATCCCATCCCACAGATATTCAGTTGGATTGAGATGTGGTGATTGAAGAGGTACTGTAGTAAAATTCACTAGTGAAATTCACTATTGTGATCTCAGAATCATTCCTGGACAATCCTAGCCTTCTGGCTTGGAGCAATATCCTTATAGAGGAACCCATTCAAGGATGGATACACTGCTGCCATGAAGATATGCACCTGATTGGCAGCAATGTTCAGATACTCTGTGGTGTTCACACCCCACACACTCCCTCCACCAGACTGCATAGCTGACAAGCAACAGGAGGGACCTTTAGAGTGAAACAAGCTGTGCGTTCTAATATTCCATGATTGTAATCCACTTCTATTTGACAGTAGCCCGTCTTTCAAGCGATAAAGGGCATGTAAACAATGCTAATTCTTTGCTGGATGTTTTTTGAGTGGTGGACCATTCACATACACCTGTGACACTGTTGGACATAAAAAGCCCAGCAGGGCTGCAGTTTCCAAAAAACTCAGACTTATGCATCTGGTACCAACAACGAGGATCTATTTTAACTCGTTTAGATCCTTCAACCTGCCCATTCTACCTCTGAATTACACAAAAAACAGCTCACTTGGTACCTGCCTTCTCGCTTAAAATAGTATTAGTCACTGACAGTGCAATCAGTTTCATTATAATAATACACTGGCCACTCAGATATACACTACATTGCCAAAAGTATGTTTAGACCCATTCAAATTAGTGGATTCAGCTATTTTAGTAACACTGGTTGCTGACAGGTGTATAAAATTGCACAGTCATGCAGTCTCCATAGACAAATTTTGGCAGTAGAATGGGCCATGCAGACGAGCTCAAACTTCTGCCCCGGTCAACCGTAAATGCAGTTATTGTGAATTGGAAAGGTGAATCACAACAACACTCACTACCAAGTTCCTAAGTAAAATCAGTGAATCACAACAACACTCACTACCAAGTTCCTAAGTACAATCAGTGAATCACAACAACACTCACTACCAAGTTCCTGAGTAAAATCAGTGAATCACAACAACACTCACTACCAAGTTCCTAAGTAAAATCAGTGAATCACAACAACACTCACTACCAAGTTCCATGCTGCCTCTGGAAACACCATCAGCTCAAAAACTGTTCATTGGGAGCTTCACAAGCCTAAGATCATGATGTGCAATACCAAGCATCAGCTGGAGTGGTATAAAGCTTGCCGCCATCAACTCCGGAGAGGTGGAAATGCATTATCTGTATTGATCAATCCTGCTTCGCAATCTGGCAGTCAAATGGATGGATGCCTGTCTGATGGATGGATCAGACAGATGCCAGGAGAACGCTACCTGCCCAGATGCATGGAGCCAACGTAAAGTTTGGTGGAGGAGGAATAATGGTCTGGGGCTGTTTTTCATGGTTCAGTAACATGTTGGTTACACTTACTCTGCAATATTCCTCCGACAATCACAAACCAACTGAATTAATTACTGTCTGTGCAGCAGCTACACAGGAGGAATGTACCATGCACTGTAATTAGTAGGGAAGTTTTCCTAACAAAATAAATTATTGATAAATACACACACTGGACCCTAAGAACCCTAACCAAATATATTTTAACAGGATAACCTTAATGTACCATACAAATGTGTCATACAAAGTGATACATAAATACGCAGTCAGTAATGTCATTGCCATAGATTTGCCAGAACACAATCGCTGTGCTCACTTCATTAAAGCATGCAATGCAAAATATTATATTCCCTCACATGTATACACTCATGCTACAAAAACTGTTATAAAATTTTATAAAATTGTATTTAATAGCATTTTCTATTTTTTTTGTATTATATCATTAAATATCATATTTCAACTACTCATAAAAAGTAAAGACTATTAAATGGATTTACTTAAAGCGTGATTAGCGGGTTGCCAAAGTCTTGATTACGTCACAGCCTGAGTCAGTTAAAGTTTGTAATCCCCGTTTAGAGTTCTCATCTTTTCTGAGGAACTCTAAGTGAATGAGTTGGTAGGCAGATAAAGAACACATTTATGTTGTTCTGATCAGGAGCACTATCCCAGGTTGGAAGGTGAACTTACTTTTAGAAAGGCGTGACCCATTTAATATAGGAGTGAATCACAGTGGACACAGTGGTTTCAGAAGAAGAGCTTTGGATAATAGTGAAGCCCACTATTAGATACGGTGGTTCCCAAACCATACTGGCCTAGCGATCAAACAAGCAACACATAAGTCACAGTGGATGTGCATAAATGCCACCATGGCATTATGAAAAGGTAAATGATAATTTGCTGGCCTTCAGACGGCGGACTATTTGATTATCTTAAATATAATTTTTACCGATTAACAGAAGGCAGTAGAATTTCACATTATACTAACTGTCAATTTATTCTAAATTCATGTACAAGTCTAACTACATTGGGCATGTAAAATCAATAGCACACACTAAGCAATCTAGAAAATAGGAAGATTTAATTCAAAATGTTCTGTCACATTATACACGCAAATAAGCAAAGTTAAGGACAAAGATCCATATCTGCCAAAAATAACTAGTTGTTGGCCTTTATTTAGAGGGGCTGTGTGCTATGTGCCTCTTACAATCTACAGACTAGTAACTGGCTCTGTGCGGCAACAGAACTCAGAAAGGTGGCTTGGAGCAGACGTCAGTGTAGAGGGAATCAGCTGTTCCCATTGATCCCTGAGTCACAGGTATTTTTCCTGATAAAGCAGACAATCCGGGTTCTGGAGAAGAGATGTCCCTTGGGTTGAGGATTTTCTACAGGATGGGAAACATTTATGTTTGCATCCTAAGATTAGTTATTATCTAACCCAGTGGTACTCAGTCAGAGTTGTAAACTGCATATTTTTCTGTATAAACCCTCTACTCAGACTGTGCTGTAAGCTACATGCTTTTCTGTATAAACCTTGTACTCAGACGGTGTTGTAAGCGACATGCTGTTCTGTATAAACCTTGTACTCAGACGGTGTTGTAAGCGACATGCTGTTCTGTATAAACCCTGTACTCAGACACAGGCAACTTGAGAGCCACATTACAAAACATTAACAGCTATAGCCCCCCCATTAACATAAACAACATCAAATTTGCTTTGTTAGCTTGACTATAGGGCTACACTGTAGTCACTTCAGTATTGCCAAACCTGTTTCTGAAGCAATAGGACATGCCTACACTTGGTGGAGTTACTTTGATTCCTAATGTGGGGAGGGGCCCTTTTGGGGGCGTGGCAGGGCTCTGGAGAAAATTGAGTTCATGAGAGCTCATTTCATGCATTTCTATGTCTTTTTGGATGAAGATAAGAGATCATGAAAGCCTAATATACCACAATTCAATCTCCAGGTTCTAAGATTTTTTTTTTTAATTTAACACACCGCAGATCAAGTCCAAGTTAAAATATAATGCTTTAGGCAGGGAAGACTTAGTATATGTATCCCTTTTTATCTAGGCTAGAGTACTTAGCTGTAAAATGTTGAAATCTATTGGGTTAAATTAATTCCCTTACTGAATAAAAAATCCTTTTTGTCCTTTTCTTCTTGGTCATAGCTACTGAGCTAGCTAACTTCATCTGTCTGTAAAGCAAAACAAATGTATCTAAGATGTCTGTACCAGACTAGTGATCATAAATAAATAACTAGCTGGCTAAACTTCTTTCACAGAGCGGACTTGATTGAAATATAAGCTTGATGATAACTAAGCAGCACTAGCTAGTTAGACTACCCAACATGTTTGCAATAGTTATTGCTTGATGTTGTCTCCCTTTCATTACTTCTTTCGTTAAGACGTAATGCAGATATCCTGCTGCTCATTAGCATAATAAATAAACTGTTAATATTGTAATATTAAAAACCTTCGAAGGGCCAGATTGCAAGGTCAAAGAGTGAGAGGTGGCTCACAAAACTCAGTCTGAGTTTCATAGATTTAGCCATATACAAATGGCTAAAAGGGAAACATTATGAGCAGTTTGAACAGGGGAATCAGATAAGCAAACATTAAAATGTAATTATAATGCAATTAAATGCAATCATAATGCAATGAAATGCAATCTAAATGCGTAATGTATTGAGCTGTTTTGAAAGGTTCATTTGTTTATTGGGGGGTCTTTTTTGCATTGCATGTGAAAAATATGTCCCCAAAATGTATTGTAATAGCCTCCCACTGGCTTTCAGAGACAGGAATAAGGCCGTTGTAAAACTGCAAAAGCCAGGTTCTGTTGCCTACTATTCATCTTGTGTTGTGTGTAATGAGGCTATTCAAATTACAATGACATATTTTCAAATATGACATTTAAATTGAGAAAATATAAACATAATGAAATGAGTAGATCCATGGAAATTAAATTAACGTTCTATAATATAACAATTATACAAATCACTGTAAAAATTATACTAATAACAATGTATTTGTTTCTACACCAGTTCCTATCTCTGCCAGTGTATTTGTTTCTGTGTTTTTTTTTGCGACTCAAGAGGAACATTTAGGACATTTTGTGGCAAAATAGATGTTTCAGCGTGGGTGGTGGATTCCATTATAAAGTATTTTACTGTGATTGTATGCTGTTATGAGTGGGTCTTTTATTTCAGTAAGTACTTTAGGTAATTTTGTGAAAAAAGTTTTTGTGTGGACGCTGCCATTTTTTGCCAGCAAAAAGGAGTAGTCATACCGTCCCTTTTTTATCCATACGTATCGGTGTTTAAAACTGGGATATATCCGCCTTGGTGGTCATTGTTGTGTATGTATGTATTTTCACCAACACCTCTGCACATTGCATATTTAAACAACAACGCAATCTCTTGCTTTTACAGCGGGTGAAATAAGTATTGAACACGTCACCATTTTTCTCAGTAAATATATTTCCAAACATGCTATTGATATGAGATTTTCACCAGATGTTGGTAACAACCCAAGTAATCCATACATACAAAGAAACCAAAAGAAATGAGCTCAGCAAATTAAGTTATGTGTAATAATGTGAAAAGACACAGGGAAAAAGTATTGAACACGCTTACTGATATTTATTTAATACTTTGTACAAAAGCCTTTGTTGGTTCAAGACGCCTCCTGTATGGAGAAACTAGTCGCATGCATTGCTCTGGTGTGATTTTGGCCCATTCTTCCACACAGATAGTCTTCAAATCTTGAAGGTTCCGTGGGCCTCTTCTATGAATCTTGATCTTCAGTTATTTCCATAGATTTTCAATGGGATTTAAGTCAGGTGATTGGCTGGGCCATT
>JAOYSI010061785.1:1747-21655 GCA_025775065.1 Hiodon alosoides | reverse complement strand
CACACTCACGTATACACACGCTTATCCACGCGCACACTCACACACACACACACTCACGTATACACACGCTTATCCACACGCACACTCACACACACATACACACAATGGGACACCTATTTAACCAACCAATGTGTTAGAGGGTTCCTGGCACCCACTCTTCTTCATTATAAGGAATTGGAACAAGGCTTGTAATTTTTAACAGGGTTTCAGGATCCAAGATGATACGTTTGTTAAATCTTTTTGAGGTCAAAAGGACTCTTAACCAAACATCTAGAAAAAAAACTTCCAAAATTAATTATTATAGGGATACGATTCAAAAGGAGATCTTTCTCACCTTACCACAACCTAGATTAACGGCAGGTACAATTCGCTAATCCATTGAGCTTCATCACATGCCCTTTGACCCACAACAAATCCAGTCCAACTGGATTGGCGGCTTTTCACAGCTCAATACTGTACGCTGCCGAAGATGCAGGTTAGGAGATTAAGGCAGGGTCTGTCAATGATGCGTGACCAAAACAGCATATATCATCTCTGACTAAGCAATCTCTGACATCCCTGCAATCAGCCTGTGCCACTGCAGGTCCTTGTACAGGGAGCCAGTCGCAGGACTGTGATTATGTAGCCCCCTGCTCCGGTCCAGGCTCGCGCCTCCAGCACTCAGCTGGGCCTGGAGATGAGTTAATACTGATGCAATGCGACTCCAGCCAAGCAACATAAAACAATCTGCTGTCGACGAAACGGGCAGGTGGACTTGACCCCAGGTGCCACTGAGTGGGAATCTGATTGGGCGCAATCTTCTACCTGGAGAAAAGTGTTACCCCATTTTCTCTCCAACAGTCTAGGCAGCTGAGCAGGGCCAGAAGATTCTCTCCAGGCCAGTGACCGACATTGTACAGGCATTTCACGCATTCCCGTTCAGCACTGCAAGAAAGTTGAGAAAGTTTTAAAATAAAAATACTTTGCAGATTTGTAATGCACCCAGGCATAGTCAAAGACTACAATTAGGTATTTGGCCAAATAATGGGACAAATACATTATTCACTTTTTATTTGAATTATATGTTTAAAAAAATAAAATAAACAAAAGTTTTATGTAAATGTGTAAGAAGAGCAACATAAGAGCAAATGCCGTCTCAAGGAATAAATGTAAAAACACACATTGTTTTTTTTTTTTTTATCATACTGAATGGCGACAAGATCTACATGTATATTAAACTTCAGTTCAAATATCATTTCATGTCATCTTTTTGCTTTGCCAATTTTCTTTTTTTATGCAGAACATTAAGCAAAACTGAAATCCAAATATTTACGTGGAACTTCTCCCCCTTTGAAGCAGACGGACGCTCAGAGTATTTCATCTCCACCGTCCCATTACCTGTTGAGGTATAAAGGCTGATCTCAGCTCCGTGAACTAGATTGCCTTGATAAGTCTGAAAAGTCTGAGCTGCAGGGTCAAATGTCATCTTCCTGCTTCATTATTTTTCCTTCAAACCCAATCGCTCATCGTCAAGCACAAAGGAAATGCTGACAACCTAACGCCCCGACCTCTGTCTGGATTATCAGCATACTTGCTATGTTGTATTAATATATACTGTCCAGTGCACTGTAAACATATACATCGCATGACAAACGTAGGGTTGGGGTAGAGAATCATCTTTGATATCCCCCTCACACTTTAGAAAATGATATCACAACCATTACACTAGGTTGTGATCAAGGTTACAAGAGAAGGATATCGGAGCACATTCTAGAATTAAGTATGAAGTGCTGAAAGGCATGCGTGACTGGTACACATCTCCATAACCTAGTTTGATGCCACATTACGGGGTTTTCCCTTTACCCTGGAGCGTATGTCACTGTTTGTACTGTAGGTGTAAGAACAGTACCAGATTATTTGTGATAGTTTCACGGAACCTGAACCTAGGTCAGTAGAAACCATCACCTCTGCTTAGTTTTCAAGACTGGGTGTTGCGTTTCCCAAGAATTTCCCAAGACTTGCTTCACTAAATACAAAAAATCACCTGACAAGTTTTCTTTATTTGTTTATTTTCCAAGATTTAAGTTGGAAATCGGAACTCCTCACCACCATACAATGTATCTTATACTAGTTTTTTTTTTTTTTCTTTTGACAAGCATAAAATGCTGGATATTGTTCATTTTATTTGAAAATATAGGCCATGGATTAGATGTTTATTTTTTGTAACTATAATGTACTGAGAGACAATCTAAATGAAAAATTAGCTTAATTTCAAACTTTGGAGAAAGAAAAATTAAACAATGTATTTCATTCACAGGACGGGCAAACAAGATGCAAACAAGATCACACACATTGTGACATGCCAGGATGTCTTACAAATGCAGACACGGGAGAATATCCTGCTAAGTAAGTTTTAATGTGAGGGGCAAGAAGATTTAGTCTCCATCCTCTCAGTTATCAAGCCATTAACAAGCAATAGCTGTGGTATAATCCCCACTGAAGCATGTCCCCCAACTGAAGCAAATTCCCCATTGAAGCACGTCTCCTTGCTGAAGCACGTCTCCTCGCTGAAGAACGACTCCTCACTGAAGCACCTCCCTTCACTGAAGCACGTCTCCTCACTGAACAATTTATCCATGATCCCATAATCTAATCTGAATTTCTTGGTTGAACCCTACATTTGCCTCACTTTGCATTTGGCCAGTTTCTCTTGGAAAGCCTTCTCAGGGCAGAAGCTTTGCTCTTTAGTAGTATAGTTAGCATGCCTTCCCTAGGCTCTGATGCATTTTTTCATTTAGCGCCAGTGTGTAGATGGTTGATATATGCCATGCAGGCATCCAGAAGTCTCTGCGACAATGCAGGGCTGTGTTGAGCCCATGGACTCTTAGCGATACTCTTACTTGATACAGTAAAAAACAGCGGTAAAGGCTAATAGTGTCTAACAGTTATATTTTATTGTAATTTTTATTTATTTTTTTGGTCCCTTTTTTAACGCCCGTTGCAATGCTGACACAATTCATAGCTCCTAGGAGTGGCAAGTATGTGATTACACAATGCCGGTGAATGCAAAAATGCACAATTACAAACTTCTGTTTCCAATATGGCAGAGTATAAATTTCAGTTAATGCGAGTTACACAATTTTGTTGCAAACCCGTTGTACATATTTATACTTACTGCTCTCATTCCAGGCTTCCTGTTGTTACACCCGTGCAATTACACAAGCTGCAAATTTGTTTGACACGTTGTACATGCCATGTATTTGTGTGTACCTACACAGCAGTTAAACTGTACATACAGTACTGTGCAAAATTCTAAGGCACGTGTAAAAAAATTATACAAAGTGAAGATGCTTTCAAAAATAAGGAAATTAAATAAATAAATACTATAATGGACAAAAAACAAAAAATAATTAAAAACAAACACCAAAAAAAAAGAAAAAAAAAGGAGGGAATATTTGTTGTGAGCACCATGTGCCTTTAAAACTACATCAATACTCTTAGGTAAACTGTTGTGCAGTTTTATTAGACAATCGGCAGGTAGATTGTTTCCGAGCATCTTGGAGAACTTGTCACAGTACTTCTACAGACTTTGGCTGTCTGCCTTGTTTCTGCCTGTCCAGGTAATCACAGACAGCCTGGATGATGTTGAGATCAGGGCTCTGTTGAGACCATACCATCTGTGGCGGAATTCCTGAATCTTCTTTCAGAAAATGAACGTTTGGACATCTAAAATATGTTTTTTTCTACTGACACACTAATGCAGAAGACAACAAAAATGAACTTGAAAGACTACATTTGTACATTTGTAATTACAGTGTATTTACACAGTTATTAAGGCCACTGAGTGTAAGGGAAGACAGCAGGTCTTATTTCTTACACTTAAAATGTCATATCAAGAAAAGTGGTTTATTATTGGGTAACATCATTTGTTACATAATTGCATAATTTGTGAAGGCATTTGATTAAAGTAAACTATTGGTATAACAATTTGTCGTGCTTTGCATTGTAAGTTATATCGAAAATTTTAACTGAGAAAGTATCGATTGAGCACTTGCAGTGCTGAAGTTAAGTCATCTTGTTGTGATTCATCAAAATCACAAATACCACTGGAGGCAACAGATAACAAACAATACCATGACAGGGTAAATGTAAGGGCACAGAGGCCCGGCCCATCGCTCCATTGATTGGTTGGGCTAGTGATTATTGACCAATCGGGCTTGGATTTGCTGCCCGACTGCACTTTTTGGAAATAAATCTAATTAACATGGAGACCCGTTCTGAATATTCCCTAATGTTTAATAGCTCCTCTGCTTGTTCTCATTATTGGAAAAGACCGAGCTATTAACGTTGTCCAATTGATTTCCTCCCTCTCCCCCACCCTTCCATCTGGCAGGGGCAATGCGGCACAGTTATTTTTATTTACTGTTACACTCCAACACACTCATACTGTAGCGCTCGGTTCCGATTCAATCGATTAGCCTCATACCGCGGAGATCAGGAGCCGGGGAAGATCTGGAGTCCTGTTCACACTAACCACAGCTGATGTCTTTAATTGTTCGCCAGTAACAGGACTGCGTGAGCGCGTGTCTGTGAGTCGCGCTTGATTTCCGCTCATACCGCCAGGGTTTGAGCCGCGGAGGATGAACCCTTCAATGCTCCTTCAGATGTGCGCATCCACGTGCTTCAGTATTTCGCACACCTAACACTTCAAGAGATACATCATTTAGACATCTTTCACATTCAGTGTTGCTGCAGCATTATACACTGGGTGTTTTGCATTACGCACAACGCACAACGGATGCTTAAAGCAACCTTCAAGTCAAACATGTTATCTGAGCTCTTTAAATGCTTCATGTTTCTAAAGTAAAAGTAAAATGTAACCCACTAAAGAGCAAGGTACTTAAATGTATCATAGAAAACTGCTGCTTTAAATAGAGACAAGGAGAATGATTATGGCCTGCAATGGCCCCATGCCTGGCGGGGTCGGGCTAGCTGAATTGTGTGAGCGGACGATGCCTGAGCCAATGACCCAATAAAAGTACGCAAATAATCGCATAACCTTACCTGCATCGGAGCTAAAAAAATAAATGATAATAATCCAAGTTTATGTCCGTGTTACACAGCGGGCCAAAGAAGAGCTTTTAGTAGTGGGCATGCCTCGAACCTAGCCATATCCTACATTCATTAAGATTTTCTCTTCACCGGGACAGTTGTCGATTTATTACCCCTAAATGTGATGTCTAACCTGCCGCAATCCTTCACTCTGCTTCCGTAGGCATGACGGCCGAGCTCTTTGCAGGGAAAGGCAGTTAAATAATTCACTGCACAAGTACATTAAGACATGGAATGATCACAGAGACCATATTTAAGCGGGCTGTGTAATGAGAGCTGTTTGCCTTCGCCCATGCTAAGTTCCTTGGAATTTAATGGTGATGACCGTAAGCAATATATTTTGAGTGCAGATTTAACAGGTCAGCAACCATTGTAGTCTACCAGTTTTTGGTAGGAAACGCATGCGCAGACACTGAATGTGTCCATTTAAAATTCTCATGCGCCAACATTTCCCTAAGAAGGATTATAAAAGAGTGTCCAGCTTGGATGAGATAACAGAACTGTGGCACTGTGCACACGTTTTGATTCAATGTATTTTCACATAGCAGGGCAAGGTTAATACATAGGCCAACAAGTATCAAAGCCAAATATTACATTGTACCTTAACTACCATGAACAACTAAAATAAACAACAGAAGACGTGATACAGCTGTCAAATTCATTGGAACCGGAATGGATTGGGGAGAGCACGGAGGTGGACAGGGATTCCGATAAGCTGGCCTGTTACAGCCCTTCGCTTGGCCTGTGTGCCTCTGCTCACTTACAATCTCACTCCAGTCCCCTGTGAAACCCGGGCCCGTCAGATCTTTGACATTGCAGAGTTTCCCGAAAAACCCCCCCCAAAAAAAACAACAACGGTGAAAGGACATTACATTTCATCCTTCAGCACCTTCTTCACATAGTCACAGTGAAAATGCTGCCCAGCTGTTGTAAAGAGACGTTCTGAAGTATCCGACACTTAAACAGGTCACGATCTGGGGTCACTGTAGTTTATATACATATATATATATATATATACACAAAGTACAAGCCAAAAGTAAAAAAAGTAAAGGAGAGTTCACTATAAAAATAAATCCATCCAAAAATCCAAAAAAGAGTCAATATAGTTTTATTGTGGCTCTTTAAACACTCTTACCCTTCTGTGTAATAAAATACAATAAACCGATGGTTTTATAGACACTGACATTTGCCTGAATGTAATGTTAATTGCTTATTTTATTTACAAAATTCTTTTTTTTTTGGTTCAAGGGTCCATCATAATTATTATTTCGATATTAAAAAAAAAAACCTGTCCCAGTGATATTATTCTTAAACAGGAATATTCACATAACCAAAACTTAACAGTTGTACATAAAAATAATAAGACAAGGACTTGCCGTAAAGAAGAGGTCTGAAGAGGTGACCCGTACTGTCCCTCCAGTGTAAATAATGTTAACCGACAGCCTATCCCCTCAGTCTGACCAAGAGAACGCCTTCAGTGAAGCATGGGAACTCTCCATCTCTATGAGTTTGTCTCGCTGCTGTTGTTGTTGCTGACTTGTATTTATCTGGTCACTGTTGTTTAGATGCTAAATTGAACGGCTGTCCCATTCCTACAGACTACAGACAACAACACCCTCTCGGATGATTTGATTTCCCACATGCACTAGCGTGTGTACATATCCAGGTATTTTTGACTTGGACTTTGTTTCAGAAAGGCCACATGGGAGAAAGTATCTCTGTATCAGTACAAACAGAGAATGTTTGGGAGCACAGAGTGTGGCGTGTGCTGTTTATTTTCCTAATTGGACATTATTTTTGCCTGGCAACTTGCACTACATGGAAAGCTCCACATTCGAATGGGTTCATCCGGTCCAAAGGAAGTTAGCAGGCAGTTGTCGTTCCCAAAGTGGACACCGACTGGGGCCTGCAGTTGGGACCTGACCTGAAATGGCAGACAGAAATCTTGCAGCGCCTGAGGGCACCACCAGGAGGCAGTCCGGAGGAAACTGACTCAGAGAAGCGCTGTCAGCGAGAGAGTGAGCAACTCAGGGAAACATGGTTGGAAGCAGGTGAAAGGATTTTAATGAGTTATTACATAGTCACGACACACAAAGCGCACACTGTTCACTGTTTGGACGATGCATGCACACAATTTGCACATTGTTAGGAAATGTGTCAAGCACTGAATAACCTCTAATCAGAATTTACAGAGAGGAAGACACCAAAATAAATCAAAGGATAGGCAAATTCAGTCAGACGCGTAATGCAACCTGATCCCTTTAGGCATTCGGTTTCCACCGAGTTTTAATAAAGCTTAATTCCAGACATTTACCAAACTGACATGGACCAAAAAAAAAATACTGAATTAAAAATACTGGAGCATGTAGGAAGACGATGTTCTGGGAAGCTCCGAGTTAAAGCTGTTTCTACAGCGTCAAAATCTTAAAATGTGCTGTGATTCACTTGCTTTTCTCTCCTTCTTTTATTCACAACGCACATTGTGAACTGTGTCAACAATGATTTTTCTTTTACCTTTCTTCTTTCTTCTAACTGGGCAAAAAAAAAGCACACGGTCAATGGGCATTAATCCGGTGTGAAGCTGTTGCTATAACCACTGCCAACTCTACTCTGCCTCCTTTCCTGCCACAAAGAGGGGAAATTAGATCCTGCGACGCAAATGTGCTAGTGACTCTATTCTTACAAGGCAGAGCGCTCTTGGGCTCCAAAAAGATTGCCTTCATTGTGCATTGATAAAAAACCCAGAACCCAGAACAGGAACAATTTCTCACGACTTTGTTTATTTTAACAGAAGTTTCAGTTATAGAGTCAAATAGCGACTAAATTCAAGGCTTGTATGCGATCCAGAAGAACAAGACAGCTGTCTATCTATCTCACTGTTAGCACATGGGTACCGCTCTCATTCACTCTCAATTTCTTGTTCCTAATACACCTGAAATTAATTTGCAGGAGGCAATGGTACATTTCACATTACGATAAATAAAATAATACCACAACTGATTCCAGGAGAGTCGCACCGAGCAGATGGCAGGAATGATGAGTGCGCGCATTGCTTTAGCGGCAGTACTTCGACTGTTAATAAATCATAATTTTCTGATTACCGTTGTAGAGAAGAAAGGGGAAAAAAAAGCAGAAAAATATTGAGCGCTACACCGTGCTACTGAGACGTGCACACAGGGAGTATTGATCGTCTTTATGCGTTTATGGACGTAAGCTGCTCGTCTTATTAAGCCCTCTGATTCAGAGGGGACGACTACATTGGACTACGGGCATGGCGGCTGTGTATGTTTTGTGTCATTCACAGCCAGTTGTGGAAAATTAAGAAACCCTTATGCAGGGGTTCCTTGCACTTGTCCTGGCAACCCCCTGTGTGTCAGTGTGTATTTCTGTTCCAGACAAGCACTTAAGCAATTGAATCAACTAATTGTTGCTCTAATTGAACTAATTTAGTCATTTATCCCAGTATTGAGGCTGACAGCCATATAAAGACACACGGAGATTCTTGCCATAATTGAACCTCTCGTTTTAAATATTGATGATTTCTTTTACAAGAGTATAGATGTTAAAACTTCATGCTGATATGAAATGGTTCTCTCCAAGATTAAGGTTGAATAAGACAAATTGTTATGGTGTATTTCTGGCTCTGGAGATCCACAAGACTGCAGTTTCCTCAAGACAATAATGACCCCTCCTCAGCTCCTGCCAACCCTACCGACCTTTAGTCAGGTTTTTTTGGAGGCCAGGGAACCTCATACAGTCACTCACCACAGCGGCTTTGGCACGCGGTTAGAGTAAAGGGGCCAGTGTTTCAGATTTAGAGGTTAGATGTTCAGCTATACTCGGTTCTAAAACCCTCCACGGTTATTTTTTCTTCTCCTCACATGAACTATACCCCATTGCACCATCTCTCAAAGCTTTTCTCTGGCTTCTTGGACACGGTTGGTACTGCCTACGTGTAAAATCGATTATCCATTACCCTTCTTTTAATTAATGATTTGTTTTGGTTTCCTAAACGAACCAAACCACAGATGCTAAACCAGCCAAAGGTAGGGAATGAAGGGGCAAATAACCCCTAAATGAATGGGAACGACAATGCCCACACAATGTTTCTGATGTGCTACGCAACCCAGTACTCAGGGACCCCCTTTTGTTCAGCGGATGGAATTAGGCCCTCCCATACACTTCCAGCAGTAATCTGTGATCTGGGTGCGTCACACTGAGCAGCGGGTAGGGAGTGATCGCAGAAATCGGGGATATCGGTACAGTCAGATTACACCTCCATGCGTGTCTGGTTCTGCTACCTGTCACAATAACAAAAGAGAGATATAATAATAATCATTTGTGCCGCGGTCTTCTAGGGTCCCCGATCACACAAGTAAAATAAAAAAGCATATGTTGGCTGTATTCACAACAACCGAGGTGGGCTGTCATCACAACAACAGAGGTGGGATGTCTTAACAACAACCAAGGTGGGCTGTCATCACAACAACAGAGGTAGGCTGTCGCCACAACTACAGAGGTGGGCTGTCATCACAACAACAGAGGTGGGCTGTCATCACAACAACAGAGGTGGGCTGTCATCACAACAACCGAAGTGGGCTGTCTTCACAACAAGATAGGTGGGCTGCCGTCACAACAACAGAGGTGGGCTGTCTTCACAACGACAGAGGTGGGCTGTCTTCACAACGACAGAGGTGGGATGTCTTCACAGCAACAAAGGTGGGATGGAGTCATCTTACTTATCACACGTGGTACTTAGATATCATCCACCCTCCCTGTTCTCAGTGCGCATGCACATAGAGAACTGTGGGGACTTATCCCTTTACCAAGAGATGTTCCAGTGGTGGCAGACACAGAATCAGCTAACGCCCCTCGGGCGTTGTCCGCTGACCTAGGCTGGCAGCAGACGGCGGATGCGTCCTCTCAGTGCTGCAGCTGTCTCCGCAACGCAGGCACTCCACAAACACGACGCAGACCGCACAGACACACTGCCTGAAACCGTTCAAAGAAACCCCACTCTAAACAATCAGAAGCTGACAAAAAGCTGCTCCGTCACGTAGCGCTTAACTTGGCTAAATTACTCAACACAAAGTTAACCGAGGCGATCCAAAAACCCAAATGTGACTGAACTTCATACATACGAAGATAATAAATATTTAAAAATTCAGACTCAGCATACTTTTCTCTCATCACTTCCTGTTTATCTTTACATAACCCCTACCTCCTCATTACGAAGACCATAACACTCTATTCCTGCTTTTTCCCAAACCAAAAAAACCCAAATGCTACAGAACGATATTAACTAAAAACAGCCTGACCGCTCTCTCTCTTCCTCTCTCCCAAACAGCAACAAACACACACACACACACACACACACACACACACGCACACTAATGTTGCTGTAATTGTTGTAAAGTTATTCATTTATGCTCAAATTTGTGGTAATGGCACCCAGAAGCCAATATTTCTTCTCTAACTAAACACTTTGATGCTATAATAATCCTTTCCATTGCCTTGGTGAAGGCCAGAAGGGGAAATTGGGCATCCTACCTGTATGTCTTTTTTACATTTTAGTCATTTAGCAGACGCTCTTATCCAGAGCGATGTACAAAAGTGCCTTAATTTAGGGCTTAACGTGCAGTAACAGATACTGACCTACCATTTTTCACTGTCAAGCACCATAAGGAGGCTAGCACAAGGATAGAAAATCTCCTAAACAATCTTTCACTAATGTCATTATTCACTCAATCTTCACTAAATGTCTTAAAATGCTAACCAACATTATGTTAAACTTACAGTTCACTTCCAAAAAAAATGAGCCTTCAAACTGAATAGCAATACTTGGGGATTTTAAAAGTCAGGAAAACCCATTTAATCCCATGCTCTTTAACTGCAACAGAGCGACATCGTTAAAATGAGCACTGGTGCGTAACCACAGCAGTCGCATGCTGGGTAAACTACACGTACACCTCTACACGTGCCCTGCAGTCTTAAGAGGCATGACCTAAAAGCAAGCCTAGCTCATGTGGTCTGACAGTTGTGGTCCCCTTGTTATTTTACTTTCATTTCTATCCTGCTGACTCCTGCTCCAGTCTCTGGTTTTGAACTTACTATGACTTCGGTTTGAGTCTGACTGAGAATATCTGACGCCCCACCAACAGTGTGGTCTTAACCCCCCCGGCAGTGCAATCCCAAACCCTCATTTTTAAGTGCAGTTTTGACCCACGCCACATTGCAGTTTTAACTCCTCTCACAGTCCAACCCTATCCTTCTTCCTTCCTCTTCTCCGCCCAAATTACTGCACACATTAGGGTATTTAGGGCAGAAAAAAACTGGTGGGATTTGATTTGAAATTTGATTGTTTGAATCTCGATCAAAAATTTATTTTATTTGGAAAGTAAGTTTTATCAGAATAATTACATGATTTAGGTTAGATTAGGGAGAGGTCAACAAATCTTGACAACAGATAATATCATTCATCGGGTTTTACGTCATAGCTTAACAGATATTGCTTAGTGGATTGTAACAGATATTACCATATTGCTACCCACAGTTACTTGGTAAAAAATCTGTGTTTTTACTGGGTATTAGGATTTTCAGCATTGCTGTAGGATCCATAGTGAACTTAGTGAACTCATTTTATTTTTTTATTTGCTGCTCTTAGAACATGAATACACATGGTGGCGCTGTAGTGAACAGTTAAAGTTAAACAGCAGTAACTACTGAACGTGGGGTCTCTAAACAAGGTCTCCTACGTCTGTATGGCTCATGGCAAAACAAAATAAATTGGACCATTTTAGTTGGTCATGAGAGATCTTTATTTTCATTAAAAAAAAAATAAATAACTTGAATGCTCTTTGGTACGAGCTAAATTGCGTAGGAAACATTATGTCAAAAGATAAAATTGAGGATGGTACATACAGCATGCATGTATGGGCTAACCCAATCCCTTGCTTACTGATGAGAGTACATCTGTACCCATGTACCAGATTATAGACTGATATGTCAAAACATAAGGGAACCAATGGTTGTTGAAATTTGACTGTAAAATGGCAAATTCTAGGTATTGCAAACAATGTCCTTTTCTCATGGAGTACCATTGACACTAAACTGACACCTTGTCATAGTACTGTAACTAAACCGTGAAGGCAAAGTTTGTGTGCCTAAAGATGGTCGAATGACTGCCAGTCAAATGACAGCATAGAATCACAGAAGGCCCACAGTCAACATAAAACTCTACGTTTGTTGACACGTATTGATAGCTGAAATGCCGATTCTTGTTCTGCGTCCCGTCAGTGTACCAAACAGAGATGTTCAGTGTGAGAGGATGTTATAACATTGTCATTTTTACCTCGACACATTTTGAGGGTTGTTCTCTTGAGGTAAATGATTAGTATCCCAGCCTGGACCTTTTTGCCCTGCATTGGATGCCATTGCCAAGGAGCCTGTCAGTACTGTTTGCATCTACATTCATTAGTGCATAGTTTTTTTTTTTTTTACTGACCCTGACACACTTAGAATTTAGATGGGAAATTAGCTGCATTTCTTCAGCTAAAGAACAGTTGAGTCAAGGCCTATGTGTTTATGTGTTTTCTTTCTGTAACTGGTCATAAATTAAATTTTTACATAGTTTGCAGAAGCACAGTTTTATGCAATGGGATGTGAATTCCAATGACTGTGTGGATAAAAATAACAATGCATTTTTGTTAAAATTAGAGAACGTCCTCTCCCTTTTTCAGATTAAATTACACTGGCAATTGGAATATACTTGTGCAATTGGTGTATATATATTTCCTATCCTGCACGCCATTGAGGAAAACATTGAAATGTATAAAACCATGAGTATTATGTTAAGCTTCTGAGGTGCCAAATGCAGTCTTTTATCGTGGAAAATATGCAATAAAAGAATTACTTTCAGGGCATTAAACACCAACTGCGTGTACTGCTTACCAATACTGGACTTTCAACATCACTGAAGGCCATTCAATTGTGTCTTCTACTAATGTGGGAGTCTGTTGCAGTACCACAATGTCTTTTCCTCTCTCGTGGCATAATTACCCTGGACTACTTCTATCTGCTGTGCATTGTGCCATTTTCCCTTTTTGCAGCCTTGGACATTCATGCTTGATATAATTAGATTATATTAATGCAACTGCTTCAGCTGGAATTAGAGGGCAAACGTAGAGCGAAAGCAGATTAGTTCCTCCTTAGTCTCCTTGTGCGGGACATCTTGAAATCTCCGGGCCGTTGAGTGAATTGGGATCCGGGAGCCGCTGAGGATCGGCGTGGCGAGAGCGCCGCGAAGCAGTCTGGCCTACTTCTGCAGCCCCGAGCGAAGAGGCGAGAACTTCGGACCAGCATTGGCATCGGTACTAACCAGGAAAGCAAGAGTTGGCGGCCGTCAATCAAGGGCACTTTGGAGACGGCGGCACGAGGGAAAGTCCCTCCTCAGAAGCCTCAGAAGAGGAGTCTGCTGAATCCCATTCGGATGTCCTGCGCGGGGATCATTATGAACTAAGCTTGGTTAATCCCGCAAATGCGTTCTCGCACGTGCACTGCGCGTTCGTTTAATCTCATGTAATGCCCGTCGCGAGCAGAAGGGAAGTGTCTACGACGATTCTGTCAGTTAATTAATGAGAACAAACAAGAATAAAACCACGAGGTACACGATGATAAATGGATAAATAGAAATTGTAATGTTGTCATTTGCTTCTAATTGTCTGTGCACGCCTTGACAGATTTTGCAGATTAATGCAGATTTTCTGCTGAATAGCGGAGCTATGGAGAGGGTTAGAGGAGTTGTGGAGATAATACCCCCCACTTACACACATGTGTGCATGCTCTCATACCCACCGACACCCGCTCTCACACACACAGTTTTTCTCCTCTAGCACTCTTCTGTCACATACATTCACATTTTTAAACCAATTCTAATAAATTACGACAACAAAATAATAACAATAAATAGCATTCACAATCTAAGGTAGGCAGACAGACTGCAGGACGATAAAAAAAGATCATTGGTCATATAAATAAAAATATAAATCGACAAATACAAAATTAAGTAAATAAGCTGTGACAGGTACTGCTCTACTGTCAACGCATGTAAAGATCAGGGGCTAATTGCAGATGAGAGGCCTCTTTGCCAGGTTGTAATGAGACCGCACCCGGGGCCTAGTCGTCTCTGGAGCAGCCAGGAGACCGCGTCACCTCCACTGTCTCCCCCGGCTCATTGGCCGCTGTCTGTTGCACACTGAACACCAGGCATGCTCTTCTGTGCGTCTAATTAGATTTCAGTCATCTTTTACCTATCTCTCCTTTTCCTCTAATCATGGCTTGTTCTGCGTCTCTCTGTGCTCTTCTCCTGGTTCCTTCCTGTATAATTGGCTCTTATTGCTGATTTGACTCATTTTAATCTTCCATTCCAGTCTCTTGGAGGATACATAAATACTTCTTTTGGTGTGAGACTATTGTTTTGTTTTTTTTGTTTTTTTTTTTCCCCCAGTGCACTTGCCTGGATCATTTATGCCCTCTGTACATGTGAATATCATTGGGGAAAAAAAAACATAAAATAATAATAATCAAAATGATTGCATGGACTTTAACCAAATTTGACAGTACTCTTCCTGCAAATCACAGAATCGACTATTGACTTATAGCATGACGATTTGGAGTAAACGGTATGTCCGCCTGTCTGTCAATTGTTAAATGCTGTACTTCCAATGATATGGGGAAGAAAAACAGTGCGTGTACATTTTCTATTTTTGTCAGTCAAGAGCCATTCATTTGTTTTATGGGTGATTTTTTCCCCCTTTTCTTTAAGTCTTCTGTCATTTCGGTTGAGCCTTGCAAACAACTAGTCAGGTCGATCAACTTTGAGTGAACCTGATAGGTCCCTGTTTGAGCCCATAAGAAGCCCTGCAGATTCTAGCCCTGCCTCCCCCCAGTGGCGGGATTCTGAAACATTGTTTTAATTCTGATCCTGGCCATTGTGCTCAGCTGCACATTACAATGACCTGCATGCCAAAGCGCTTGTTAATGGGAAATCTCAGCACAAGTCGTTCAGTGCGGCCGTTACCCCGGGTTTGACTGTGCGTGCTCAGCAGCACATTACAATGACCTGCTTGCCAAAGCGCTTGTTAATGGGAAATCTCAGCTCAAGTTGGTCAGTGCGCCCGTTACCCGGGTTTGACTGTGTCACTATCTGGCCTCCAGTCCACCCCCCCCAGCCCCACTTGTCTGAGAAAGCAAGTCCCGAGTGCTCTGTGTCCGCGTTTCCCTGGAAACGCTCAAACGGTGACCCTAAATATAATTCGGAGCACTAACCTGACCTAACGTCTTTCTTGGGAGAGGAGGCCAGAGAGCACGGCTCGTTCCAGGAAGAGCAGTCTAAACTTATCTTCCATCTTAATGTTTTTTTAAATCTATTTTTTCAGTAGTATGCACTTAACAATAGTCCTAATGTAGTCTCCCGGCTGTTATATCATTATATTTAAATTTATTGTGATTGTTTTTTTCTTCTTTCCCTACCGTAAGTGTTTCAAGCACGTAGATCTCATTTTTAGTACGTGAATGTAGGCTATTAAATTCCTGGGTTACTTGATCACAGAATAACTTTTTCAAGCTGGGTCTATCTCCATTCACAGAACCCCAGAAGTCTGTGAAGGATTGTGAGGCTTAATATCTGTGCAGTATTATTTCTGTGAAGCTTTATTTCTGTGTCATAGTGTAAATGGTAGACATGAACATGAATTGAGATGCCTTACAATAGGCACACATAAGCACTGAAAATACAATCCACTAAACAACAACATTTTTGGAGCTTTTTTAACAAAGGATAAAAAACCCGGACTTAAAGCTGCAGGAATTGTCCATTATATCGTTGCTTCTCCTTTGTTGTGGCTTCATCATGTCTGTCTGGTAAAGAACTAAAAAGAGGGCTGTAGGATGCCAATAAAGTGACAACAGTATGTTTGTATGACTGAGCCAAAGTGTTTTGGGAGACCACTCTACACCGGCAGCAGGAGACCGCCTTTAGGGACACCTGCAGGTAATGTCCGTGGCTAAGCGAATAAGTTCATCCAGCTCAACGCCCTATTTTCTTATCCCAGATGGCTATTACTCATTAGCCAGGGATAACGGGAGACACCCTGTTCTCCAAGTGTTTACAGGAGCTGTCCATGACTGATGGTGTCACATTCTCTGGTGAAGTCAATAATTGCGTCAGGCCAAACCTTTAATCTATGCACAGTTTCTTTGAGTAAAACCTCAAACACTCTGCCCGCTGAGTGAAAAACAGAGGTTTGTCTAAACACTTATGGGAAGATGGCATTTGTTTTTCATGGGGACTATTTGCTATCTGTATCATGAAAGATATCTTTAATACATCACAGAAACAAATCAAAGTTTTTACAATTGATTTCACAAATTTCTCGATACCTAAATCACGTTTTCAAAAATATTTACACAGTTAGCACAACAGCAGTCTATCTGGACTGACGTTTGGATCATTTATCATTGCTTTGACACAAAATGCATTGAATGACTAGATCTTTCAGAATTCATGACATCTTTTCTCACTCAAACTCCACCAGCACCAAAACTCTATGTATCTACAGCCCATTTTGCATATATTTGCATACTCTTCTCAAAACTGTTAATTTTAAGTTCAAAGACCTTACATTACAGTAAACTAAATTTAATTAGACAGCAATGTGATACATTTGTACAGTCATCCCGTACTGAAAAATGCATTCAAGATTTAAAATAAATAAATAAAAACAATCAAAATGTTATTATATCCAAACATGAACCCAGCCAGATATAGAGAAGTGGCTGACAGATGAGTAGTCGGGGTAGGGAGAGGGAGAGGAGCAGGTTTGCGTGGTGGAAGACAACTGAGAGGAACACCAAGAGCTGTAGTCTCAGATGAGATCAGGGCTACTATAAATGTGGATGTCCCGGGCCAGTGTGGTGGCAACATCATGATGTGAGCAGCAATATCCTCTGATGGACTGCAGATACATAAACCTCTAACTGGACCATAAAACGCAGTGCTCATCAGTCCATTCCTGGGTGACCTGTATGGAAGGCTTGTGCCAGATGAGGAAATAGGGCAGGTGAGGCAAAATTTGCCAGACTTTGTAGCATTGGGAGAATGTAAAATGTTTCCATTGAAGAGGAAAGTTTATGACCAACCTCCACATGATCAGATGTCCCTCCTGTATGCAATGAATGCCGCATGCCTGCAGATATCTGCAGAAGATTGCCAGGGATCTTGTAATGGTACATGTTGTTAGTGTTTTTTAGGCTATTGAGTTATGAGTGACAAAGCGTTCTTGCTGGCTGAGAACGTTTGCCAGTGTGTTGTAGAATGGGTTGATTTTGAGACATGTACGAAGTGTTTTTGTAGCTTTAGTACATATTGGCATGGGCACCGCTAAGAATTTTGGGCCCCATAAAGAGATTGTAATTTCCCCCCCGGGTATTCAATACCATATTTCCCCCCCACTTTGAAACCCCTGCATATTCGATGTGAGATTAACTGGTGTGCCAAGCTGCATGTTGGCAAAGATAACTGCGTGAAGAGTTTTGAAAAAGTGAATTTGGCGTAGAGAAATGTGTCAAGCCAATTGTAAAAAACTGTAATATATATCTATATAGACAGGGGTGCCCCTTTTGTCAGCGAAGAATGAGAAACGGCGGCTGCAGGGGACTACGGATCACAGACACCAGACAGTGGAGGAGTGGGAAACCGCTGACTGGTCAGCTGAATCCTGGTTCCTGCTGTTTCACACTGATGTAAGGGCCAGGATATGCTGAAACCTGCATCTGCCAATGGACCCCATCCTGCTGGGAGTCAATAATGGAGGCTGGTAGAGACTGGGGTGGTATTTTCTCATGACGCGTGTCGGACCCCTTGTTATGAATGGACCACCGTTTGAACGCCTGGACTTCCGTTGCATTCCGTTCTATCAGGCAAATACCATCATGGCAGCAGTACGTTCACCTGCGAACGGGGTTCCTCCTGCAGGATAATGCTCCTCGCCTCAAGGCCACACGCATGCTAACACTCGGACAGAGAGAGGGATGGAACCAATGGCACCTGGTCAGTGAGTCTGTGAACAAGAGGGACGTTGCTGCCCTGACTCTGACAAATGAGCGGCGTCAGTGGAAGGACAGTGCAGATTTCTCCAAAGCAGATTTCTCCGACCTGCCCACAAGGCACAACTCCCTCAACCTGCATGTCACCAGGGCTGCGAAGGCAGGCAGAGGGGGGCAGCTGGGAAATTTTTCTGACAGAGCGGGAGGCCCAGGATCGATCATAAATAGCAGCAGGCCCAAACAGATCCACAGGAGTGTCTTTTACATTGCACACAGGGACTTTGGATCCATGAACATCTATCAGGCACCATGTAACTATATTCTTTTCCTGTCTAGGTCATTTTCAAGGTTAAAATGATGATTTGGTTGCAATAAACTAAAAAGGGGTGCGTTGGACTGGTTGCAAAATTAACAAATCTTTGTTGGAAGAATGTTGTAAAAGTGATTTACTTTTTGAAGCACTAAATGTAACCACATTTCAAAGCAGTAGGGGCGACAAAAGTCTGGATCTAACTCAAAAATATCCAGTATTCAAGATATTCCCCCTTCTTTCACCCTTAGATGCGTAACATATTGAACATACAGTTTTGCGTGAGCAGCGACAGCAAAATCCCTACCAAAATAAGATACCACTGTGTGATGAATTAAACCACACAATAATTTTTTAAGGGAGGACATTCATTTAAAGGTCCTTTATGCAAATAGTAATCAAATAGTTAAATTATCTTCTATTGAATTTTCTCTGTCAAAATCTTTAAAAAATGAATTAACAAAAAGCATTACTTTGGGTATATAAGAGCAATGTAAGAACAGCCCATATCTTTTCACTCTGTCTTTCTGTTTTAATATCAGCGATTGCTCATCTATTGTTACAATGAGCCATGTCTTGCTAGTTTTTTTATTGGAGTATTCAATTTTATATGCAAATAATTTGCATATTTACCTAACTATCTGTCTAGTCGCAGTAAATATACACAGGTTTTATCACATGGCGCATATGTATAGATTCTAGTTTGAGGGAAACAAACACCTCTGCATCAATGCCAGCCTTATCTAGATATACTAGATATATTAGCCAGAGACACACTTTCTAACAATAGTGTTAATGACCTGTTTGCGTATTGTTCAAGACTGCGGTGTACGTAAATTGTTTGTGTGATGAACGGATGTTGTAAAACACATATCGCCATTCATGTCACAATGTTCAGCTGGTGTGGGGTTTTAGTTTGATGAATTCCCCGTGGTAGAAAAAGCGTCATGAAAACAAGAAGGAGGTTCCAATATAAAGTAATTTAAATGGATATGGGCCTGTCGGAGCTGCTGAATGTATTCTTTCAACAAAAGGTAAAAGAACCGACTGTCTAGAAATGTTGTATAACTTGTGTAATCTTTAAAACCCAATTTGAAAAGTAACATTATCATTTTTGATGGAGTTTGAAGGATTTCTCCATAAAACTAAAAAAGGACGGGCCAGTCTGAAAAGTGGGTGGTCCAGGTATAAGGCCCCACCTGTCAGTAAGCGCTGCTAATCTCATGCTGGAACTGCACCAAGTAAACCACTGTCTCTAAACATTGCTAATCTCATTCTGGAACTACACCAAGTTAACCACTGTCAGTAAGCGCTGCTAATCTCATGCTGGAACTACACTGTGTAAACCACTGTCAGTAAGCGCTGCTAATCTCATTCTGGAACTACACTGTGTAAACCACTGT
>JAOYSI010061774.1:0-23731 GCA_025775065.1 Hiodon alosoides | reverse complement strand
AAATATGTACACACAGGCTGTCGAGACATTTTCCTGGAAAACAGCAGTATATTCCGTTTGCTGGACAACACTTCATCTGGATATATGTTTATATTTTGAACAAAAAGGCAGGCATAATTCTCATAATTAGCCCTCCCCCATCCATTGTGGCACTCCTGGTTTCCGGACTTTTGCCCAGAGTCACAGTCTCGCCAACGGGAGGATTTTGTGGTTGACGGTGCCTGTTTTGAACCCTCATATATTATTTATTATTAGATTATGGTTTTCACTCTCCAAAACCACACCACAGCATAACCCCCCCAAAAGGAGGACAGGTTGCCTGGACATTTCCTGGACCCAGCCCACATCCGGCTACAGTAAAAGGGGGAAATAGCTAAAACGGGGGACAAAAAATAAATAATCCCTGTTTTCCATTCCTCTAGTTTCTCTGGCTGTGGCAGCAGAGGGCGCACTTCTGTATTTGAGCACAAATTCTAAAGTCGTGCAAACTCAACAAAACCATAATATTTCCCTAATTCAGTCGAGGTTAACTTGATTGGCAACGAGGACGAGAATTTATCAAAATCTTTGAATGATCCTAAATAAAAAAGTGCTTGCTTTGCCCGGGACATAGGTCTGACACCTTGAGCCCTTCCTGTCTCATTCATCCAAAAACTCCAAAGCCATTGTGTCTTTATGTCTACCGCCAGCTTCCCTGAAAACCATGGAAATTTTCATTCCCGAGGTACAGAGTTAGCGTACATTCCGCGGGGGCCACATATACAGTTACATTTCCTGCTGCAATAGAGTTCAACAAGATGTCCTGCCCAGCTGTACTTCCCGGCATGAAGCTATTTTAATTACTCTTGTAACTGTAAGTCTTATTTGTTCCTCTGTTGGAAATTAGATATTTACAATTCCGTTGGCATATTTTTAATAAAACTATGCATACCTCAAGCAGCATTCTTTGCCAAACTCAGGCCATAACTTTTTTAATTCCCTGATTATGTCCTGTAACCATATAACAAGATCAAATTAACAAGCTTTACTCAACACAAAAAGTTGAATAAAATACAGATTAACTTGTCAGGAAGTTCTGCGTTCATTCATTGAAAATCCTGGATATATTAAAACCAGAATGAAAACACAAACAAACTAACCCAAAACTCACATAACAAATCCTTATCTTGTGATACGTAAGGACCAATGACAATACCACAGGTAGAAGCCTACGCTTACTCTAAACTGGATTCCCCCCTAGCTCTACCTATGCAGGACCACTGATCTGTAATGACCGCTCGCCATGGCGACTACCAGCAGGTCCCTTTGTTTGGCGGTGTAAGTCCTCTTCTACCCACTCGTGTAAAGCCTGTGAATGAGTGGCCACATGAGTGGCAGTCCAGATCTTTATCCACAACCACAGTGTTGTTTCTAATTTGGGACATGGTTAATTGACTAAGAAGGCCTCTTGATCACTACAGTTAAACTGATTCCGATAAACCAACTTGTAGCCAAGGCAAATACATTGACTTAGCAATGTTCCCCAGAGCTGCTACCCATTGTGCTAACACCCGAAAGGTCGATAACGGACTCACTGCCAATTAAAGGTGGTTTGGACAGGTCCCGAGACCCCTGTGCAGAAAGAGATTAGTTATTATGCCCCATTGATTTGCTACTGAGGGTTTAATCAGGCACTTCCACAGGTATAGTCTCTGATATCAGTGGAACCCTGGAAAGTATTTGCTTGTATAACAATTATGACAAACAGACACTATGATCAGACACTTCCACGAGTATAGTCTCAGGTGTCAGCACATCCCAGGTAAAATAAGTATTCTGACAAACTTTTGTGTTTGTACGTTAGCTTACATTCTTAACTTCGATGTGTGGCAGTCTTGCCACCTATTCGTTATAGTTTTGGGCATTGTTTGAACATGTGCCCAGCACACTGAAGGCCTGCTTGTGCCAGCAGTGTCATTTTCCGTTAGAACAAGGGTGAAAATACTACGTTAACGCCCTTTGTCAAGCACAGGCAGAAAATGCAAATAAGGGATTTGTGTGGTTGTTGCTTTGTTTGAATAACTGCCCCAAACTTCCAATCCGTCAACATCTTTTGTAAACTTGCAATTACAATGACGTTGGGCACCTGCAAAATAATGAATCCAGCATGGCTTGGTTGAGGTCTCATGCTTTTGACACTAAGACTGAGAAAAAAACCCACCCTTGGATCAAGGTGTGGTGGGTTTTGCCAAAACCCCACCTGCCACAAGAACAGCACCTCCCCCTTTTAAACCCAAAGTACCCATCAACCAGATGACCCCATCTCCTCCCTGATCTGAGCGAGGGTTCATCCTTATCCTTCTGCTGTGCTTCAGCCTTTTGGGGCAATGTCTCTTCAGTCCCTTGTCTTTCTCCTTGGTTGCACACCTCCAACGGTTCACTGGCCCACACAGACAATGCGCCGCAACAGAAATGCACTCTCCAGCGGCCTGCCGCGTCTCTTGCTTTGATTCTAGCCTCTCTTAAAAAGAATTAGGCGGCTACCTGGTAACTCACTCAGCTAAATTAGTAATGAACTCAACAAAAGTGCAGGAATGTGACTGAAAGACAGTTTCTCCTCTTTTGTCGGCTCCAACCTGATCTTGGTTGGTTAGATCCTGAAAAAATCCCAGTGTATAAAAAATAATCATAAAACACAGTATTTACATAAGGGGAGATTGTGTTCCCCCCATAAAAAAACATGCATCATAAGCAGAAATAGTTGTCAAACCCAGGAAGGTCTTTCAATTTGAATTAAAAAGAAAGGATATCAAATGTATTGGTATGGGCAAAACTTTACTGTCTTTTGTTTGTCACCCGATGTTACACACATCATGCAAACTGATGCAAATGCGGGTGGCACGCAGAGCCCCACTTTGTCTGACTAATTCGTTTTTATGTTGTTTAGAATTAAACCAATGAAAATGTAAAAACTAAAATGGCATTGGCTTACTAAGTGAATACCAATCAGTTAGCGTATCATTTTGATGATGATTTGTTAAACGTCGTTAAAGTGGTCTCAGGACCCTCTTGGTTCAGACGTGAGCTGAAGGTCATTTCGTTAAAATAATGTTGAATGAACTTCACTTAACTTTGTTAGCGTCCCAAAAGGGTTGTTTAACTTAACAGTTTTTAAAAATGGAGAGGAAATTTGGTTGACAAGATATCGCCCAATTCTGGTTAAGCACTTTGCTCAGAGGCACAACTGTAGTCCCTCGTGGGGCATAAACCTAAAGGTCCAGTTCGTTGACCCACAACGCCAACCTGTGAAACGGTACCCATAGCAGATTTCTTTTTTTCCAAATTGAGTATATTGATGACCTAATACCTAAGCTGATATAGGTAATATCAATATATTTATCTTCAATACTGTCATGATTTACCAGGTCACTGTGATCCTAGTGATAAAACATGAATAAAGTCATGATTAGCAGTAGTACAACTTTATTGATCCCCCCAGGGCGATTTATTTATTGAAATATATTTAAAAATTGCAGTTAGATTAGCAGCGAAACGTTTCAAAGAATCATTCGTTTTGTAACGTGTTAATAAACTGTATATTACTCTCTAAATACATTATATAAGTTCTGCAGGGCCTCATCCTGAGTGAACCCCATGTTTAAGAATTGTCTCAGATAATAAATCTCAGACTACCTCAGATCCTCTGACTCTGGTTTCCATAGGGGAGAGCAGTGCCTGGCTTTGCTGCAGAGAATTACACCCCCCCCCCTCCCCACCATGCCAGGTGCAGCGCTCCCATCCACTCCGGCACCAGTGAGAGAGGGTGGGTGGGTGGTCAAGGAGCCTGCGCAGCGCTCCCATTCACTCCGGCACCAGTGAGAGAGGGTGGGTGGTCAAGTCAAGGAGCCTGCGCAGCGCTCCCATTCACTCCGGCACCAGTGAGAGAGGGTGGGTGGTCAAGTCAAGGAGCCTGTGCAGCGCTCCCAGTCAGTACAGCCGAGCAAGGGAGAGGGGGGACACCCAGGGAAGTGAGTCCCTGGGAGACAGGGTAGAGTACAGTCTTGGAGGAAGTGGGGGTTGAGGCAGGGAGAAAAGAACACGCCAAACTGGGTTCGAGGACAGAGGCATGGAGGGTGCGGGCTGAAAAGGGGAAAAGCATTCCTAGCATTTCTGAGAACAGTTAAGGGAGGGGGGCAGGGGAGGGAGCGCCCCAAAAGCGTGCCCATGTCGTCCGCGCCGGGCATCACGCCCCGAGAGCGTGTGGACGTCCTCTACATCTCCGTGGAGACGGCCATCGCCCTGGCCTCCGTCCTGGGCAACGTGCTGGTGGTGCTGGTGGTGGGCCTTAACCGGGGGCTACGCGACCCCACCTTCTGCTTCATCGCCTCCCTGGCGCTAGCCGACATCGCCGTGGGGGCACTGGTCATCCCGCTGGCCATCGTGGTCAGCCTGGGTCTGAAGACACACTTCTACACCTGCCTCTCGCTCTCCTGTCTGCTTCTCGTCATCACTCAGAGCTCTATCCTGTCGCTACTTGCCATCGCCATCGACCGCTACCTGCGGGTCAAGATCCCCACTCGGTGAGTTCGCGATTTCCATCTGATCGATGCCCTTTTTCACTCATCGATCTTTTTCAGACCCGGGATTACGCCACCTGGTTCCTCAACAGAAAGGAGATGCTCTTGCACTACTTGCCCATTTGCATTAACACGTTTGTCGGCATCCCCTTAATCCATGCACAAGAAGATCGCAGTAGCTGGTGAGATGCAAATAGTTAGGCACACATGGCCAAATAAGTTCACCGCAATCCTTCTGGGAATGCTGAGGTAAGTGTAATTCAGTTGAGCTGTCTTCGTGTGCAAACAGAGAGATTTGACTTGTTTGCATTTTAACAGAAGAAAGCGACTTTTTTTTTTTTATGATGGTAGGAGGCAGGAAAGTTAAGCAATGATTTGGATAACTGCAAGCGTTCAGGTGTAACGCCTCCCCGTCAGCCAGCCTGTATGTTCTTCATTTGGGTCAGGTTCCTACCGTCAGTGCTTCAACGTCCACATGTAACCACGTAATGAATCCAATAATAAAAGCCCTTGGATTAAAGTTAAAAAAAATTTAAAATAGGTGCTTCCGTGGCAATCCTCTGTGCGTCGTATCTCCGTTCCTGCTGGAAAGCCATATATTTCTGCTCGATTTAATGCAAATCAATGGGCTGGAAGGCAAAAGCTTTTAAGCAAATTAAAATGCTCCTGTATGTCGGGTCAATTTTAAAAGTGGTTTGTTTAGCATTTTTGGCAGGGGTGCGGTAATATCTAATTTATTTGCAGTGTCAGGCAGGACAGTTTGTACAAAAAGAGAAGACAGTGAAGAAAAAGAATAAATAAATGAGAAACCCTGTTTCTAAATATCTATGCTGCTATTTTGATGGGCTTCTATGCACTTCACTTCAATGTGACTAAAGCAGGCCTTATTGAAAATTGGGAAATATACTTGAAAGAACGATACTCCCTAATCTTAATTTACACCCACACGCTATGTAATACTGCCTGTCTTTTTCTTCCTATTTTGCAGTTAATTCTCTCAGATCGAAAGCTACCAGCAGAAACGGCAACAAACGTTCTCTCTATATTTTTGTTCTTATGACAGAAGTGAAAGCTGAAACCAGACGAAATCTATTGGGAGCCTTTCTTTCTGCTGATTTGACATAATCTGGTCTGCAGGTACAGCATCATTGTGACACAGCAGCGGGCGTGGCTGGCGGTCTGCATGTGCTGGCTCCTTTCTGCCCTGACGGGAGCGGTTCCCTTGCTGGGCTGGCACAACCAGGACCCGGCGCGCAACCTCAGCGGTGGGGCGATTGTCTGCACGTTCACCGCCGTCATTCGCATGGACTACATGGTCTACTTCAACTTCTTGGGCTGGGTGGTGGTCCCCCTCGCAGTCATGATCGGCCTGTACGCCGAGATCTTCCGGGTCATCCACCGGCAGCTGGGCCGCCGCGCGGAGGCCACGTGCGACGCCAGCAAGTACTACGACAAGGAGCTGAAGCTGGCCAAGTCGCTGGCTCTGGTGGTGTTCCTCTTCGCCCTCTGCTGGCTGCCGCTGCACGTCATGAACTGCGTGCAGTACTTCTGCCCCGAGTGCTGGGTGCCCAAGGGGGCCATGTACGTGGGCATCTTCATGTCGCACGTCAACTCCGCCGTCAACCCCCTGGTCTACGCCTTCCGGATGGAGCGCTTCCGCACCACGCTGGTCCAGCTCTGGCGGCGCTGCGTGCTGTGCAGGTCCGGGGAGCCCAGCCCCTGGCAACCCAGCCCCCCTCCTCTGACTGAGAAGCCCCTGGCCAACCTTTAGCCGTTGCTGCGGCATGAAACCCGCGAGCACTGACATCATGACAAAAGCCAGGCTCAAGCTTGCGGGTAGAAGCAGTCGTCTGAGAAGTCAAAACCACTCTCGGCGCTGAAGTCTGCCATGCACAGAGAGATGTGACAGGTGAAATAACCGAAGCAAGTCAGTCGTGCTTGATTGAGTTACATTCTCTACCGCTTTACTCCATGTGTGACTGGTTGCCCGTATGGATCGGAGAATGAAGAAAGTCCGAACCAGGTCACACATTCAGAAATAGGCCTCTTTTTATAGCTTTTAAATGCTTTAAAGAAAAGTAACTATGAAACAATGAAATCCCCACCACATGTACCTTTAACGAGAATGTGATCAGTATGCTCTTTGTTTTAATCTTCTTAACCCATGCTTATTTCAATTAAATTTCCATTCTGATATTCACCTTGACATTGTCACTGTCTATGGGTAACGTAAAATAAAAAAATACTGAATGGTTTCTGAAATAAAACCTGACATGTCTTCAAGAGCAGAAAGGTAAGAACATGGTGAAAGTACAATAAAACCTTGATTAACCGACTTGTTAATCAAGTCACATAACTACTAAGACTACTACAGATTTGTGATCCCCACATCATCCATTAAGTTAGATTAATTACCATGGTTACGGTTTCAGACAGTAAACGGAGAGCTGCAAAAAATAAACTGGAAATGCTGTCTTATTATGCGTAACAAATATAAATCAAATAGGATTATAAACAATAAGTGTTCTCAGCGGTCGATTCAGAGCTTAACCGGTTACAGCCAGGTTTATTTTTTTATTGTGAAAAACAAGTGATCGTGGCATAGCCCACGAGAGGTGTTGACAGAAGAGTGTTTTGAAGTAGTCAGTGTTCCGGATGCTTCCCAAACTCTAGGATTATTTCATTTCATATAAATAACCTAGCAGTTTTTTAACTGCAAATAACCTTGCAGTTATTTATACAATAACCTTGCAGTGAGAGATCTCATTAGCGCACACTTCCTGCACGTTTACGATACTCCACAATTTAACAGCTTTCTGGTTTCTCTGACAATATGTAACTACGTGTATGACAGTGAGACTATATGTGGCACAAATCAAATAACCTGTATAAATATTTTAAAAGTAAACAAAACATCTTTAAATTGCCGTAACGCAATGGACCTACCCATTAATCTTTGTGAATCCCATTTTATGGGTGCGCGCGTTGTTGGCGCCATCAGGTGTTCATCCTGTGCTCTAACGATAGATTTGATTTGAAACGGTAACACACCATTAGGGTTTTTTTCCGTGGAGACATTGTGACACAAAACACAGCGTGTAGATGAACATTCAAAGACATGACTAGTGTTATGTCATTCAGTTGCCGATAACATATTGATGCAATAAATAAGCCTGTATCACTCTTAAATTCACAATGCTTTGAAATGTATATTTCTGACGGTAGAGATCACATTTGCAGGAAAGGAAACTGTGAGAGCTGAGTTTGTTTTAGATCAGACTGCGGCAGTCTATTGTATAAGACTATTAGTCGTTCTGAATAAATGCTGTCTGCGCTCATTTCACCGGGCGTTCATCACTTACATTACAAAGGCATATGGGATTTATGCCCGCCGGATCAATAAAAACGATAATAATAATAAAATACAAATGATAATATCTCTCTCCCCAGAATCCTGGGGCCGCGATTAAAACAACGGATCTGACGGCGATTCCGAGCCAGGTTTCTGCTAGGCCTCCGGACCATTTTAATTGGATAGTGAATATTGCTGGCGCTGATTTTCCGCCGACCCAGCAAAGCTTTGTTCTACGGCACCGGGCAGCTCTGCTACGCCATTGGCTGGGCCTTCTCTAGTTGCTTTGGAAATGCAGATGGACAGAGAGCGGTTAAACGGGACCAGGCATGGAAACGCAGTGGATAAAGAGAGAGTGCGTCTCGTTGGAACGTCTCACAAACATCCCGAAAATTAGAGGAGAAGGCTTTTTTTTGGTGGCATGTAAAAAGTTTTGTTTTCTCCATTTGATTTTGACCAAAGTCCAAATTGGCCTGCAGGCAATCTCAGTCTTTCTTGTCAGCGGGGAGGAGAGTGAGGCTTAACAGGGTCTGCGGGAGGGCCGGCACTGTGTAAATATTTGGATGCCATCTGTGCCAAAGCCACGGGCCCTACAATTTGAGTTTTATTGCAGCTGCTGTGACATGTGCACACATCAGCGTAAACCGCCGGCCTCTCGATCCCTCTGTTCTGGCATCGCCAGCCATCATAGAGCACTGTTAACAGTTCTCAGCCGACAGGACCAATAAGCTTTCCGTTTCCTTCCCTCATCGCATGGACAGAGCAAAGTCCTGCCAGCTCCTCTGCATCCAGCAGCTGTAGTGAAAGGCTTGCGAAAGTCTGGCGGCCTACGACATCACATCTTTACCCCATTAACTGGGGCTCACACACTGTAAACAAAAGCGTGAGCGGTCTCCCCACAGTGCTGTCCTTGGTTGTCACTCTGCTACTAAGAGTGGAGGACACAGTGTGCTTGCAAATGGCTGAACAGAACTGGGGGGGGGGGGGGTAGACCAGCGCTGAACCAACAATATATAGCAGGGCAGGTTTAGTCAATAAAAGGGAATGATGTCTCCAAAGAAGGCAAACTCACTTCAGGAGAAATGCCCCTGTCATCACTATAAAGCCCCACCATTGCGCCTGCCTGAATGGAAATAGCCTGATGCACATCCATTTAGCAGTGGTCCTGAACAAGGCTGGTGCCTAGTAAGCCTTCAGAATGCATGTCATAGCAGAAATTCTGACTGTAGAGGGTACTGTTGCTTGTATTTCCTGAAGGGTTTTGCTGTTAATATCGAGCTAATGGCATAGCATATTTAATAAAGTTCTTGGTTTAAAGTCAGTTCGTAATATATTTTACTTTATGCAGGTTTCATTATACACAGCATTATATATATATATCAGTCCCTTAAACCGTTCCCCATAACTTGGATACAAGCAAGAACCTTTTATCAGGTGCACCCAACTAGGATTCCCTATTGCCTCAGGAGAGCCTGTATTTTTTGGGGCATGGATTCTGCAAGGTGACACAAACATTTCACAGGGATGTTGGTCCGTGCTGACGTGTTGGCATCATGCAGCAGCTGTAAAATTATGGTACATTCACGCTGCATACAGTCTGTTCCATCTCATCCCAAAGACACTCTATTGGATTGTTCCCGGGTAGGTCCCTCGTCTTGCCTATTCTAACGTTCAGTCTACAGTAATGCCTTGATGCCTGTCTGTCTGCTTTCTATAGCAAGCCATGGCCGCACGGCTCATGAAAGTTTGTTGATACATTTTCATGAACGGGCCAGCCTATCTTCTGCTGTGATGGCTTTATAGCCTGCATTCACTGCATGCAGAAGGGACAGTTGGTCTTGGACTGGTCAGCATGCACTTTCTGCTTTCATGCTGACCACTGAGTGTACATATCTTTGATGGGGATTTTTTTTCCAAGACAAATTTATCAGAAAATTAAGAAGTTTTTTGGCAGTCATTTTCCACAGCATGTTAACAGAAACCCCACAACAGTAACATATTTTACCAAACATTAAATTATTTTTGTGTGCTTTGACAAATAATTCAAACTAGTGAGGAGAGCTGGAAGATGAAGAGGACACATTTCAAATGACATTGCTACAGTTGTATAACATGTCTTCAATCATCGCCTGTCAATGGCAGAAGCTGGGCCAAGGGGCCAGGAGGCCAATGTGCCCTCATCTCATGTGTTTGCATATGTGGATGAGGCGGGCTTCAACTTGGCCAAAGTGTGGAGATGTGGGAGAAATCTAGCTGTCTTCAGGGCCATGGTGAATGTGCCAGGGCAGCGTGGGGGAAACACCACAATGTGTGTGGTAATAGCTGAAAACTGCACACATCCCCAACCTTGGACACTTCACGACTGATGAGGAGAGGCTGACTAGTCAGCCTATTTGTTAGTGTGGGACAATGCCAGTTTCCACCACTCTGCTCTGGTGAGGCAGCGGTCTGTGGCATACCGTTACATGATGACAGGGTTCCTCCCACCCAACTCCCCCTTCCTGAACCCTACTGAGGCGTTCTCCTCAGCGCGGAGATTACCATCCTCACGATAAAATGTCCCCGCTGAATGCAATGAACACATGCTATGAAGCCATCACAGAAAGAGGACTGGAGGGGATGCATGAGTCAAGCCAGACAGTTTTCTAATCGCAGCATTGCAAGGGAGAACATTACACGCGTTAATGACGAACTTCTGGCCTAACAGAGATGAGAGAAAGGCGGATCCCTGAGGTTCCATTTCAATTGGTCAATGTGTTTTCACCACTTGTGTTTTTGTTTTTTTCATAAAAAGAATATGCTTTAATATAACACGGTGTGTTTGGTTACATGCCTAAGAAAAAATGTCATGACTACTGCAGCATGAGGGAGCTTGTATTTAGGATTTCATGTCATATAGAAGGTTATTATTCTTTTCGGTTTTTTTTTTTGCCTTTGTTTAAATACTGACTAGATGAGCTCATTTCATGACATTGTAGTCCTGTTTGATACACTTTTTGATGCATGTCATTCAGCTAATTGAGATACTGTTGTGGAGTACGTGTTCGCTGTTTTGAAACGCATTGTGGTTAACGGAGCTGAAGGGCGGTTGCAGACTCATGGTAGACCGTGGTACCGATACTTTGCCTGCCTGTGTGGTAACGGAACAGCAGGAGTAGCACCGCAGCTCCCCCTAGGGGCTGATTGGTGCAGTGTACACCGCCCACGCTGGAAGATAAGCAACAGCCCCAGCCCACCAGAAAGGGCTCAAGATCGGCTGGTGGTGTGGAGGCCACTCCTCGATCTAGGCCCTTTAACACGGCAAAAGACAGCCTTCTCCGTGCAACCCATCCACCCTTTTGAGGCGCCAGAGGAGCTCCAACTTGTCCAGGGGAAAAACTCTGAGGCGTAGGTGTTGAGCCTTTAGCCAGACGCGCTGGACCAGCATGACTGGGACCTCCACCTCACCCTGGTCCTGATGGCAGACCCGGACGTCAGGCCACTCTCTTGTTTGAGTGGGAGCTGGACACCCCAGATGACTCGGAGATCACAGGCCTGGGCAGGATTACGTGAACAAGCTGCGGGATTGACTGCTGGGGGCTCAGGAGTCTACCCAAAGCCAGTAGGAGCGTACAGGGCCCAAACAAGAAAAGCCAATGACACTTACAGGAGGGTGTAAAGCTACGGGCTGGTGAGAGGGTTTGAGTGAGGCGCGTTATCACAATTGGTTATTCCAAATTGGGAACAAAAACTGTGGAACCAATTCACATCCTTACGAGCAGCTAAATATAAGTTAATAATGCCCAATCCATGAAAAAAAGGGTGATTCTTTGAGCATTTGGATCAACAACAATACATTTTATTGGAATCCCTTAGAAATATTTAATTTTCACTTGGGGACTTTTTTTCCTTTGTTAATAAGGAATTTAACTACTTGTTGCACACTGTCTCATGTAACTAAGACTGAAAGTCCTCCAGAGACATAACTGACTAAATTCCACCAGCCATGTCTGTATCCCAAAAGTCATTTTAGATTCAGCGGATGTCTAAATTCTGCCTGGACAGAACCGTGCAATGCAACTGTTAACAGATCGGTTCCATTATTTATTAATTTTCACAGAGACTAAATGAAGAGACTAAACAGAAATGCGTCGCTTGTCTTCAACTCTCGTCTTTGATAGGCTAATCCAGGATACATTGTTGACAGCTGTTTGGGTTTTTCAGTCTTGTGTTTCGCGAGAGGGAAAGCGTCCTCACCTGTGCATGCCAATGTGCATATGTCTGCTCCTTCCCTCCTGCCATCTCTCTACACTGCTGTTTGTGGATCCTGGCTGGCCAAACGTGTGGGCAAGGTGCAGTATGATTTCCTGACCAGCGGGACCGGCAATCTGATGGGGGAGCTCTGGCAGCCGTTGCAGCATGATGAAAGAGTGTTTCTTCTATGGCACACGGGAGAGGGCCACGATAGCAAGTCGAGTATAAATAGTGGAATCCATATTCATCTCTGTCCAACGCTGATGAAAGCTGCCTTTTTCTGGGGGTGAGACTTCATCACATTGTAACAAGAACGCGAAGACACAGTCTGCCAAATCTATTCGGCGGGATGTCGGGCCACCGCCATCAAATTAAAAATAGTGACAGAGTTTCTTCGGTCAAAATGAAGGTGAGGCCAATCGCCACCCCTCTGCCAGGTTTTGCGCCTAGTTTATTCGCTGTTCTGCAACGTCCCACTGGTTTACTCTTCCCATAGCATACCCACAGAGTAAAAAAGAAAATGCTCTGTGTGAGCCGGGTCTCTTGTCCAAGGCTGCAGGGTTTCCCTCCTGGGCGATTCTCTCTCAGGACCCGACAGGAGAGGGCGGCTCATCCAGTCTGAGGGCGGGGCTGGGGCCAAACGTGGGCCGGCCCCCTCTAACACAGGGGGCAAACTGCAACACTTACAAAAGGTATGTCTCATGATTTCAAGTTGGGGGGGTGGGGTGGTGATAGGCAGATTGACAGAGAGGGAGAGGCGTGGGATCTCCCAGCTGATTGAAATAAACAGAGAGAGGTGGAGGCGATAGGGAGAGAATGAGTGGGAGGGAGGGGGGGGGGGTGGAGGGAGTCGGGTATAAATTAATATTCATAACGAAAGAAAAGGAAAGGAGAGGTCTGACCAAACTCATTTCTCTGTTTCACCTGAAGTGGAGGAACATTTGAGAATGAGGGACCAAGTGCTCATGTGCCTGTTGCTCCAGTTCACCGGCACCTATCCGGGTTACGAGCCAAGGACGCCCGCTGCCATGACGACTGCCACTCCCGCATGCCCGTTGCCGTGCCGTTGCCAGGAGGATGGCATCCTGTTGCTGGTGGACTGCTCAGAGCTCGAACTGACCGTGGTTCCCAGTGACCTCAACCCCTTTACCTTCTACTTGTGAGTACATGGAATGACTTGTCTCTCAGACGCTCCACTGAGAAAGTCCTCCATAAAGCTTTCATTAATTTCCCAGAAAACTCAGTTGAGCTACATGTATGTATTCTTGTGGGGCTGTTGAAGTCAGGGAACAAAATGATGTGTGTTGATTAATCTGCAATTTGCAGTGATAATAAGTATATTCCTCTGAGGAAATGGAAGTTCTTAATAACATATTGTGGTTTTATATTGTTACGATTAGGCATTTGGCCCACTGGTTGGCAAAAACCAGAAGATTCTGGTTTGCTATTATACTTCTATTTTCAAACATGTGCATGCGCGTGTTCGTAAACTGACAACCTCATCCAAAGCGACACACTGATGTTACTGACACTGAAACAATGGCAACTTGCAAATGCAAGAAGATTTTGATTCCCATATTTCAACGTATCTCTATCTTTAACAATAAAAGCAGCGTCAAAAAGACCAGTACTGCTTTCCAATGACACTTTTATGAACCTTGGTGGGAATAGTTTGGAAGTCATCAAAGCCCTAAACCCGTCATCCCTCATGAGCTACAATTCCTTTTGAGGAAACTTTTGGATAATTACTTTTATTTTTAATTACTGGACTGATTGTCTCTTGACAATAACCATGACTGTCACGTTACACCTTCGAGCAAACTACCACTAAGAATTCCAAGTTGAAATCTCTGTAACTACGGCAGATTTTATATGGATTAATTATACTGTAGGTACGCTGTTGTGTAAAAATAAGACTTTAATGTTAATAATGTTAATTAATAAAGGTAAGTGCAGCACTTCACTTTTAAGTTTTGTATGTAGCACTCTATTGAGATATTAACAGGTAAAAATACTTCCTAAAACAACAACTTAGCTCTGACACACTCAGCCATCCCTGCTTTTTCTACTGCCAGAAGCAGACCTGGAAACTTTGGACTAATTGTGCTCTGCGCTCAAACGCACAGCAGCGGAATTTGTAGCCTCGGGCATCAATCCTGAGGCACCGGTTAGCGTAACTCAAGTGATGTAAAGCAGTAAACTTCACAAACAATATCGCTAGAACCTTGCTTGATAGCAGAAATGTTGCTGGTGGTGAACCAGAGGTGATCTGGTTCAGCCTAAGGCAATGATCAAGAATGCGTTTTTACTGTTGTGATATATGGCTTTTGTCTGAAGTCTATGGGCTGGAGGAATGTGACAAGTATCTGCAGAGTGAATCTGGGCAATCCTTCGTACAATCTAAATTCCCTTCATAGGGGAAAAAAAAAACATTTATCTAGCATTAATGGCCTGAAAATAGGTGATCACAATTTCAAAAATGGTTTATGACTGTGTGACTGCATTACTGTATGAAAATGAAGCATTAAATGTAAGAGAAAAAGTCTGTTGGCTATACAAAACACTTGCATCGCTCTGTGGCTTAGCTGTAGTGTATCGCTGTATTATGAAACAAGCCACCTGCACCAGACCTCAGAGCCCTTTGGCTCCTCTCTGATCTATGAACAGGAGTCAACAGGTTTCTGCACACATCAGTGTGTGTACAAAGCAGTGCTGTCGAATTTAGACGGAATCAATTTAATGTGCTTGAGCCAAAAGATTTTGTGTCCGGTGAGAAATCGGCCCCATTGTGGCTCCCAGTGGCTTGAGAAAGGCATAAATCTTGGATTGGTTCCTCGTAGACTGTGGGGAACCAGTCTCATCTGACACGGAGAAAAAAAAAAAAAAAAAAAAAACTGGTGTGAAAGTTATAGTTCTCTCCCACCTGTTTAAGTGTTTGATGTGTCTGGGGGACACAACCACGCAAACAGCAGTAATTAGGACTTCAACACCTCTGGAATAACCTAGCATACACATTGTTCTTATTAGGCTTTACATGAACACGGCATGTAGTACATAATATAGGCTTTTACTGGTCCAGAAATTCGACCCAGCGGCTGCTATTAGCTAATCACATAGCAATGCATGGGATATATTTTTCTGTTCTAAATGACAATGAATAAATATATTTGTTCTTCAGAACAGTCACTGCAGTTTTGTATGTCTGTTTATTTAAAAAGCCCTTCTATTTCCTGCCATCTTAAAGTGAAATAGAAATTGTAGTGAGGATTTTAATGAAATGTGCATCAAATCTCGATCAAAAAAATATTTTTTAAAAACAAAACAAAGTTGAATCAGAGTCAAGATCGACATTGTTCCTCTCTTTGATTGCATGGTGTCTGACGGGTGTGTTTGGGTGGAAACTAAACAGCAAAACTGAGAACGTCAGATGGACGTCTCTACTCCAGCTAGCTTCTTAATTGATTTCCACTGTGAACAACAGACTGTAATTAACGGGGGGTTCTCAAACAAGCTTCCACTTGCGGCTTGAGGTGTTTTAATTTGGTCATTTTTCTGACGGTCACAGAACATCCAATATTTCCTATTTGAAATCTTGTGTTTTCGTTCCTTATAAACCGAATCCATCTCCCTTTTTATGTTTGTAGTGCCGCAATGTTGATCAACACATGGATAATCCGATTCACACAAAACGGTTTCCTACTGCATTCGGGAGCAAAGCACGCGACGTCGTTTGCTCGACTTGCTCGAGCTGTTTCGATAACAAAACGATGAGGGAGGTCAATGTTTGGCTGGTGGTTCACGTAGAGGTACGTCGTCATCTACGTCTATTTCTGCTAGCTGGGGAATATTTTCTGCTTCTTTCAAAGCTGGCTCTTCCCCCTGTTGTGTTCGTTCACCTCCTGGAAGATAATTAAATGTGTTGGTGACCTCTGTGTCAATGAAGCATAAAAACTGGTTTTCCACCATTTAGTGGATTTTAACAGAACACGGTAAATACCAATTCTCTGGTCGAATCTGCCTACACCACCCCACGTGCTGATTATAGTCACGGATGGTGGCAGGCTTGCGCACTATTATTCTAGCGCTACGGCCCTCGGTTCTTTGCAGCCTTTCTACCGTAATCGATTAATCGGCACTATGCTATGACATCAAGCAAGTAACAGCTCAAGTATCACTCTGCTGAATTTTTAAAACCTCTCTCCATATAACACCATCGCATATCTCCACCGTGTTTCTACACTCGCGTTATTTGTAGCCCTTCAGAACAGCGGGAAAGATTACATGCTCTACTGTAAGATGACCGAAACGTTAGTTAGCTAAATATTTAAGAAGTTTAAATGTTAGTATTTTTAAACATTAGTTAGCTAAATATTTTTTCGTTTTTATTAGTTCAAATTGTTTTTATTACAAACTCCTCGTTTTGGCACAGGTATCAGGTGTAACACATAATTTTTACCTGGCAACAAAACCTTCCTTCTGGGTGGCAAACACAGCTAAAAAGGGGAATTAGGATCCACTTTGAGGAGAACCACAAGGGTGTGGATGCCATAAAGATAAAGAACTACAGCTGAAGGAGGAGGAGGGGGAGGAGGAAAGAGATGATCTGGAGGAGCCACAGTCCAACTGCAGGGTAAGCGTGCAACCATAACATCAAATAAAATTTGATAAAACATCAATAAAATTTTATTTCTTATAGTGCATTTTTAAAAAACTGAATCTGTCTCAAAGCGCTGAAAAGATTGCATTTTCTGGTGGGAATAAAAAAAACAATGCAGAAAATTGCATAATTGTAGACACATATATACAAACTTAGCGGGAGGTTCATTCTTGATTCTCAGGACTGCGCTGGAGTTTAAAGCCCTCTTCTACTTTGTTCATGTGCCTAAAAACCAGACAAAACCACAGCCCTCCTTCTTATAAGTGACATAAGTGATAATAACTTTAAAGTCAATGTTATTATTATTTATTATTATTAAGTGGTGTTTATTTTAATGGTGTGTGTGTGTGTGTGTGAGACCCCTGACTCAGGAGGAGATTATGGTCCTCTTTGTTGAGAGGGCACGGATACCATAGAAGAGGAGCTCCTTGATGAAGAGATGCCGCAGAACAAGGAGGAGGAGAAGGATCTGAAGGAGATTGCACGGTAAGTATACAACACTATATAAGTACATATACATATACATATATTTGTAATTAGCTTTTTATTTAGCACTTTGTAGGTGCACCAGCCTACCACCATACATGATTATAACCAGTTTATGGGTGGGGTTGACAAGTCCGACCACAGAGAATTGGCACATACAAAAATAACAAAACAAAATAAATAGCTATTTGGACGTGAACAAGGTGCCTGTTGTTGAGTTTTCTCATCTGCCTTCTGTTTGGGTTTTTTAACTTTTTTTAGTGCGTGTAACTTTCTGTAAAAACTTTGCTGGTGATCATTATCTTGTGTAAAATGTATCATTTATAAAACGTTATGTTTTTACAAATATTTACAATCTGCCTTTTCATTCTTCAAATAAAACTTTTAAGAAATTAACTTTATCTACAGTCATTTCTTTTTTTTATACTGAAATGCAATTTCAAAGGTTGATTTTTTTAAAATGTTATGCTTTAAAAAAAATAATATATATATACTAAAAATATATTATAGCTCTGAAATTGTACAATTCATTTTAGTATTAACTTAAGTTTTTAAATCCTTGAGAAACTGTGATGGTACAAAATCCTCTAAACCAATATTTTGGTCATTTGTACCTCATTTATAGCTCATGCAAAAAAATGTTTTAAATCATCTCACAATAAAATAAATACCGCTGGGAAGGTCAGCTTAATGGCTTTCTCTAGATGTATTTGGTCTTGATTTCTGATCTAAGGTTCCAGAAGCAATTACAAGCAATTAAACACAAAGTGGTCATTCCCTGTAGGCTGTGTACACTTAAATACCAGCTTGGCTGCATCAAGGAACCATTTGCATTTATTGCAAAAATAACAGTAGGTTTTTTGTTAATAAGGACCATGTGGCAGGCTGCCCTAAGGACACCCTCAGCCAGGTCCTGTTTGGCACACCTGATTGAACCTCGCCTAATCACAAAACACTTAAGTGTAATCACTTAAAAATAGTTAAAAATGAGACAGCGTGGCTTCTTGGGAGATTTCTTGGGGTTTTGTTCTTGTGTTTGATAAGACCTAAATGTATGTGATTTTGTTGCTTCGGCGGAGAGACTCAAAGGGTCTGTTTCTGTTCTGTGCTTTAGTGCCTCAAAGTAACTGTTTTCAGCTGTTTTCAGCTGCTATCAGGCTGGTGTGATTTATGATTACTTTTCCAACACGTTCTAATTTGGTTTGAAATCCCAAAAAAAACAATTTAAACCTGTAGACTGGTGCTTTCCCTGTGTCTGACAACTTTTGTATGAGTCACACCCTGGCCTGCCTCAGACCGCCGTATATTTCTTGGAAATTTCTGAGAGTATGTTATGCAAGCGGATCTGGGTATTAGCGTGTGAAAAACATTAATAAAGCAGATCACTTGTAGGATATCTCAGTCATCCCTTTTGTAACCTTTGTATGAAGGGAATAAACAAACAAACATATATTTAGTTCTCTCAAAGGTACAACAGGAGTGCTCATCCGGCATTTGAGCCACAGTTTGAGTTGCAGGCCCTGGTTTTTATTGTAGTCCAGTTTGTTTTGGGTTTTATCTTTTACTGGCCTCCTCCTATTGTCCCTGTTTTTCGTGTGCTTTTTTGTTTTGGTTGAGTCAGAATTGTTTTTTAAATGTCCGTGGAGAGTAAAATTTAATCAGCGAGCCTTCTCGATCCTTCACTACTCTGCTATCTGCGCTATTCATTTAAGTTATTAAATGGCACAGAAAATCAGTGTCACGATGAACCATGCAGTGATTACGGCCTTGCTGATCTTGGCCTTTCCTTCAAAGGCTTTAAGGCATTTGGAACACGGGTTCCAATCCCAGTGGGAGGGCCTCACGCTGCGCCCAGCCAAATCTGTATTACCAGCCTCGTCGTTAGAGATTTACTGCGGCTGCGAGAGAGACGCGCGACTAGCTGGCTGAACAGGCTGGTTTAACGGCTCACGTTTCACAAAAGGCGCGAGCGATGTTTTCGGCATACACTCAATCAGAAGACACAGATGTGCCAGAAGACTTATCTCGGAGTTAATAAATATACCACGTATGTGTACCTATTCGTTTTCTGACCGTGCTTTTACATTTCTGATGTCAGCTAGGATTCACCCACTGCTGCTTTCTAATTAAGTAAAATACATGAATAAATAAGTGACAACGGACAACGGAGAACCATTCTCATTCGTGGCCACAGACTCTCTTGTCATTGGCCAGCAGGGAATGCTCACCTCACATTCCGTCTGTCACTGTACGTCTCACGGGCGGCTGAGCTTTTTGTCGAGCAGATGCTTGTACACCATCAGCCGTTTAGAATGCATCCGCTGTAACTGGGCATGTCAAAACCAAAGAAAATTTACTCTGAAGGACATGTCCAACAAACTACTTTGTCAGAAAGCACAGAAAGGAGAAGGTTTAATAAAAAACACATTACGGTTGCCTGTGGTTACTTATATGCATGAGTCTACTTTAAATGTCATTTGTGCCGTATAAAACACAAATGGCCCATAATAATTTAGTCACTACATTATGAGATTCCATTGGCTTCTAAATGCAATGCCAATCTTTATTTAATTTGCAAACTATGCGTATCTGAACACTGACCAGGATTCAAATGATCTTCCACCCTTAATGCCTTTCTGTACACCATACATAGAGAACCAAGTAATTTTAATAGCAAAGTAGTTTAACACTAGCGGTTATACTCTAATATAATGCAGATAGTTTCTGAATTGGGGAAAAAACTGTCGACAGTGACCAGCTTAGTAGGACAAGTTTTGAAAACGTAGGGAGGTGAGACATTTAGGTATGGAAGTTGCAGGTCAAAATGCAAGGTTCTAAACCTGCAATGTTTCAGTAAATACTCTGGAAATAATAATAATAATTAAAATGTCTACTAACAAATTAGCGATGTCAGCCAGCATTGTTAAAGGTTGAGCGTGTGAGCACCCCCTACTAAGTGGCCACACCCTTTGTTCATCATTCCACCTCCAGCCCCATGTTGCTCAGCAAGTTCTGACTTGGCGCTAGGTGGTCACCCTGCTGACCAAGCTCCTTCCCTGACATCTCCTGGCGCTGCTGCGCCTTTGAGGTCCTGCCAGCACTCTGATTGGTCAGGTTTGTTTAAACAATTATCCAATCAAGCCAAGCATGTTCCAAGATAAACATCACAGACGCATTGATGTTGATCCAAGGCTTTCAGTGGGCAGTGGACTCTGTTCAAGATTCACAATTGATTGTTAAGATGTTAGCTGGTTTTCAAATCCACTGCTTTTCACCCACCCCACTGTTACAGAGCAAGGGTTTCATCATATGGAAAAATATACATACTAATTTGGTACTTTCTTCTCCCAATAGATAAACTGGGACATTTTTTGGTGAAAATGGGCACTTTAAGAGAAGTGAGCGGGCATGTGCCCTAGCAGGCTGAGGATGGGTCTCCAGGCTGGGTGCCACGCCATCATATGCAGTGATTTATTTATTTAGCCCCAAACCACCTAAATGTTTAGCCCTTCAGTGAGGTGAATGGCATGGTAAAGCTGCTGTGGTACCCTAGGAAGGTACTCTTAGTTTAGTTTAAATGTAAGGAGCTCAATTTTTGTTTCAAAGGACACTCATTAGTCTTGCTGGTCAGACATGCTTGTAGCTTTCACAAGACTTGACCTGGGACATACTTACTTGAATACAGACTAACCTTGTGCCCCTGCATCCAGAGTTGTTTGTGGAATCCTTGCTGTAATGGCCTGTCGTGGCAAGAACAACGTTTATCAGTGCGGTGTGCTCCAAATGTAAAGCAGGTCTCACATCAGAACGGCCTTCCACACATCCCGTCCCGCTCTGCCTCACTCCAGAACACCCCCACAGGGAGTACGAGGAAGGAGACAACTGAAACCTGGCCCTGTGATGCTAGTTCTACTTTTCCGAGAGACAGGCAGTCCCTGCAGATGTCCCACATCTTCACGATCCAAGCCGAACAAAGTCCATTTCCCCGTGGGAAATAACGAAGGCGTGTTGGCTGGGTTAGGTCCTGCTGGGGCCTCCGTCGGTGCAGGTGCAGCGCAGAAGCTCACGTGGGAGGTCTAGTACGAGAAAGGCAGCGAGAGGCCATGGACGCTCACTCTATTGAGACGACCGCCGCCGCTGCTGCAGCCAGCAGCCCAACAGTCTCTGGTCTCCGGCCAAGAATCTGGCTTCCAATCGGTAGACGAATACCTGCAACGAGCCAGCCAATTGGCAGAGAATCGGGTCTACCAGGGCAGGGTGAGCTGGCAGTTAAAAAGAAGGTTCTCTTGCAAATCCGCTCATTGATGCTTTATTATGCTGCATGTCGGAATTTCATGCAGGGCTCAATGTTCCAATACTCCCCAAAGCAGCAACGCACCCACCCTTCTGAAAACCACGCTGCTATGAACCCCAACATCCAGTCAATAAGACATCATCTGCTTCTTAATCTCAAAACTCAAGGCCAGACGTCACATGGCTGGCCTTTTACTTAGCATGTTTGGCAAAATCTTTTGAGTATGTATTTAATGGAAATAAGTCTCCCAAAGCATCCATATGTGATCGCACTCTGTTCTTTTTGGACTCCATTCATTGCTCCCACTGGTGAACAGCGTTGCAGAGGGACATACTTCAGGGTTGAATGGGAAAGGGGAACTTCCCAGCGGCTTATCCATAATTTTCAATATTGTGTGACCCTGAGTACCACTGGGACAAGGGCATGCGGTCACGCAGTGTGTGATCTGCAAGTGGCCTTCTTTCACATTGAACATAATGAGTGCTTTTCTGTTTCTTTTTTTGCTTAAGAAAAAGCATAAGAAAAAAGCACAAATACTGTTGTGTGATAAAATAAGGATGTTCAGAGATCCTTTGTCAGTTTTTTCGATCAACTAAATCAAAATTCAAGAAACTGTGTTCCTTAGTATCAACGCCAAAATGACGGGCCTGTCAAGCGTTGCAGTTTCCCCCAACCAATCAGCCCTCAGAACAGAGTTGACATCCCAACATCATCATCAAGCTATGAGAACACAGTGATGGGTTCCTTATGATGAAAGTGTACTGTACTTTGGTTCACTTGAATTGAACTATGCCTCCACTCAAAGAGAGCATGTATTGTCATGTAATGCCAAGGATCAAAAGACAACATGTGGTACAAAGATGACCACAGACACCCTGCCCAGCAACTGTATTCAACCGACTGCATAGTTTCCACAATCTGTTGCCTCTGAGACCGTGTTCAACACTTACGCTAAGGGAAACCTAAATTAGCTGCTCAGTTGCAAAAAAAATAAATAATAATTACCCTTGGCTAGCTTCAAAATTCTTTAATGTTTTGAAGTATATCATTTAACACACTGGAAATGACAGGAACTCTCTTTATAAGTTAAAAATAGGACAATGGGTTGCTCTCCTGTGAATTGTGTGGCCGCAGGAGGTGACTGATGAAGCATTCAGAGAGTCTGCTTCCTTCCAAGGCTTTGCACACAGAAAAATGCCTGGTGGGGATCTGAGCTCAAAACATGCAATTCACTTAGTTCTTGGATCAAATGCTGGTACATAACTGTGGGCTATAGACACTCCCCAAAACATGCACTAGCCTGGAAATGTTCTGTTCCTTTGACACATCCCAATACCCCAAGCTACGTAACTGAATGGATGGATTTAAAACAAATGATACCGTGTGTATCGTATGAAAGTTTTGTGCACTTTCATTTCAGGTTTGCCCTCTTCTAAGAAGGGTTAGGTCATATTTTTCACTCATATGTGTTTATGTAAGTGTGTCTATCTTTGTGTGGCGTACACCATCATGACAGCTCAGAAATTAGGATAGGTTACAAAGCAAAACCAGGTTTCACCAGTCCTTGAGAGGAAATTTTTCTAGAATATGCCTAAATTAGTTACACGATAGGAGACTGCTTGCTTTTGCCAATTGGTTAACTTTATAATACGTTTAACCTCTGCTAGGTCAAAGTTTTAAGAGTGAATAATTGTTCTAATATTTGCCTTGCTGATTTGATCTACAATGCAAGACTCTCAGTAATTGCCATAACTTGATGCTAATTACAGCCTGTCATTCATATATAGCTTTTCATCTATCAGTTTGATTAATTTTATAGGGTTTGGCTCCCTTTGAAAAACTCCCCCTTAAGCTCTTGAAGAAGCCACCACTTTCTGAGAATGGCTTAAACTGTTCTGAACCTTGACTCCTTGACTGTTTCATTAAATCTAAAGAGGTGCTTGCTTTCAAGCCCTGTAAACATGGCACAAGACAGTTGTAAACATGTTTTTCTCCTTAGTGTTCAAGACACATTTGATTATGATGAACAATTGTAGGATTAAGCAGTTTTCTAGGAGAGAGAGAGAGAGAGAGAGAGAGTGTGTGTGTGTGTGTTTGTGTGTGTGTGTGTGTGTGTGTGTGTGTGTGTGTGTGTGTGTGTGTGTGTGTGTGTG
>JAOYSI010061763.1:0-23734 GCA_025775065.1 Hiodon alosoides | reverse complement strand
TATACAAAAAACATTTTACGTAATACAATGATGTGCTGGATTATTCCTGTGTAATTTATAGGTAAAAATAATTGTACATAAACAAATTACCACAGTTGAAAATGTGTTGGTTATAGGTTGCTTATGGATGTGACAAATCAAAATTTTTAAGCAGTTAATGGACAAAAAATTCAAGACCTAAAATTAAACATCACCGGTATGGCATGTTTTGGAAGCCAAATTAATTTTAATATAATACAATGCACATAGAAGCTATCAACAGTCTTAGACACCATGAGACCAACTCCATTCAGGCACTCGGCAGCAGCCATAAATAGATAACACGGAATTTCTCACTCTTAAATCTGCCATGCAGTACTTTATGTGCTTGGAGTAATAAAACGAGGATATAGACATAAAATGATATTGATGTGGTAACATAGTTGCAATAGTTCATCCATGGATACTAAAATACTTCTGCAAAATCTTTTGGATAGAAAGTCGAGCGTGTCACCCAATGCACTCTCGCCCATCTATCAGGGGCTTGTCTTCTGACTCTCTGCCACGTTGGACACCGGACAAACGTACGACATTAACCAGGACTTGAACAGAAACGGGATTACGGCACTTTTGGACCGTGAGACAGCTGCTGTAGGTCACGTTGTGCTTGTGGGGAGTTCATTTACAGCACCTCAACTGAATTTACTTTCAGCTCGATTTCCGTTCTCTTTACGCACATATCGTCGCGTGTAAACAACATCGAGGCTGACAGGATGAGATGCCTTTCCTCCTGTCGTGCGTATTTTGACACGGTGCTGAACGAATTCCACTGAAAGAAGCCAGATTTTCGCAGCAAAATTAATCCTATCTGCACCAACATCTGAGAACAATATGAAGGGAAGTGAATTGAATTTGTAAAGGAAAGGTTATTTCATATTGTGTATTAGAAATTGTTTACTAAAATATTCATGTCAAGCTTAAATCAATGGGCTAGGAAAAGAGAGGAAAGGCGTTGATGGTGAATACGGAAAATGATTATGTTTTTGTTTTAGATCTCTGAAATTTTTGTCAAAGCTAAATACATACATTTCTAAATAATAAATATAGTTCATTCTTGTGTTGCTGTTGCAGAAGACATCACCCATTTTTGTGAACATTTTATTTTGTTATTATTATTACTGGATTTACTCTTAAATATATAGACTTAATAGGTAACCTGGGGCACTGTATCTGAAGCTCTAAAGCTGTTCTAGACAAGTCTACACAAAATCTAAAGTATAGCCTGTAATTTTACAACTAACTTTGATTGATTAGATTTGTTTCCATTTTTACCAAAAATCACAATATCAAATAGATTTATGAAAAATGATATACAATAATCAAAAATCATATGTTAGAATCTAATACATAATGTTTGCTAACTATAAAATGTTAAAGTACTTGTTTAGTTAAAACAATGAATTAGTTGATTTAAATTATACAGGCACATACAGAAAGCAGGGGTTATGTGATGTTTTATTGATGCCTTCGAATGGCTTTTGGCCGCTAGCTTTCATCAGCATTGGAGTGATGTCATCTTTTATGACGGACGTTAAAAATCGTTGCCTGGGACATACCTGGCCACGAGGACTGGAACTTCTCATGTGTACATTTGCCTGGAGAAATGAGGCATTTCCATATGCTTTTCATCTCTGGTTAGCATAGAACTCTTAAGAAAACCAGCCCAGTGGCAGCAAAACTATTTTACTGTTAATGTGCAGAAAGCTAGTCTTGGATACAAATGCCACTCATTCAGGAACATGGACAATGTTATAGCAAAGTGGCTGCTTTTAGAATATAATACAATTGCCAATGTCAATCCTTGCTTGCATACCTTCTGTTGACGATTCATCTACCTTTTGAGTGTAGGTTTTCAGATGGCCAAAGTAGGACTGCCTCCTAAACATGGTAAGTGGTGGCGATGCACTATAAAACAGTCATAATCATTGAAGTAATTAACAAGATAATTATTTACACATTAGCTCAAGGTCAACTTTGAGCGAAGCTTGACACAAGAGTGGATTCAGAGTTTGAGCTTAATGTCTTTATCCCCTTAGCCATCGCTAACTGTAATGGATTTGCTCGGTCATGCCGTTTCACTGAATCATTATTCAGAAGGTGGAATGTCTGCTTATTTTAAAAAAAGCTTCATAGAAAGGGCGGGATGACTAACAGGACAGCTCTCTGTTCAGACAAGGCTCAAAATGCAATATGTGTTCACAGGTGTATGAGATAAATACAGCAAAGTCATTGCTTGAAAGAAAATAGAGAGCACCCCTTCGTATGTTTGAGAAACGATTGCCCAAACAGGCGCAGCTATGAATTGTGGGGATTCTATCCGGAATCCGGAATTGAAGGCAAAAAAAAGCTTACAAAGCTGTTCAGTGTTCTTAGAAAAATTTACTTTCTATAGCTGAGACAGGTCTTTGGCCGAGGACGAGACAACAACTGAGACAAGATTCAAAACAATATCATGGCTCTCTCCATGCGGGCGAATTGAATATGAGCTCTGACTGTCGCCTCATTACAAGAGCCCTACATAGCTGTGCTGCTTCTCAATGTTTATATAACTTTCTAAAACGACTTAAAAAAAACTAAACACTGCTCTGAAAGCGTTCTCTGGAGCTAATTCGCAAGGAATGTCTTTCATATGAGGAACAATATAAACGTCAAAAGGAGAGCTATTCCAGGACAGTGAAGCGACCGTTTGAAACAATACACTGGGGTCATTGTTTGTGGTTTGGTGGCTGAGAACATATGGATTGGTCGCATTCTTATAAGAATGTCAGCACTAGTGATTAATCCTTTTCTACCACAAACTTTCCAAACAGATGTTCTGACAGCAACATCCCGGGAAGGTACAGCTGCCAATGAGACGTCAAGGGGAGCCAAATGGCTGTTTCTGTCCCTCCATGCATCACCAAAATTACTACCAAAAATGTCAACTATGTCCCTCTCAGCATCTATGTTCTCAAACAATTTTCCATCCACAATGACTAACAATGTGTATGATACATTTCTGCATTTCCCGTCTCATGGGAAATATAGTCTAAACGGTATTGTAATGTTCTCTAAACTATGGGGCTACTCCACAGAGGAACAGGGCATTGGTTACTATGAGTTCTCTATTATGTTACTATTATGTTCTCTGAAAATAAAATAAAAAATAAACCCAAAGTGTTTATTTAAACTTGCTAAAATGAAACTTGCCAAAGAATTTTCCAATGAGCCTTGAAGGTCCAACTGAGGGCTGCATGCTCTCTCACTCCGTCAGCCCCTCATTGCCTTTTGCATGCAGTCGCTGAACGGCGATCACTGTTTCTGAGGGAAGTAGGAAGAGAAGGAATCTGAAATGCAGCCTTGGTTGCGTGAACGTTTTTGTCCGTTGAAAACAAACAAAAAATTTCTCCAATGAAATATGCTAAATATAATCTAGCAGCTTCATTAAGATAAAGTGAATAAAGCCAGGATCACGAAGTCACGAAACGTATCTCTTTGCCTCGTTGTCCTGAATAGCCTTAACTTTAATAAAATGATGGGGTATTATAATTATGTGGGTACACTTTTCACATGGTCTATTGCCCCACTGAGGTTTGTCCATAGTATTATCCAAGTATTATTTTGGTTTCACCACAGAAGTTAGTAGTAAATGAAAAATGTGTTAGTTAAACATTAGACTAGATGCCAAAGTTTAGATTTTTTTAGAGCGTATCCATGCTATTCCATCATTTGCAAATTTTTGTTCCTAAAAATATTTATATAGAGAATATTATATTAATGATCTTATACCCATTACCTGACTCTTTCCAATGTTTTACCAGAACTTTGTAAATGGCAGTGTGGACTGACATTTAACACTGGATAGTGATTCACAGCAATCACGTTGTTATTGTTATAAAAATAGTGCTATGAGTTTCCATTAATGCATATATTTATTTTTAGCTTCATGGGATGATTTTTATTGTAATTATTCTGTTTCATTTTTTTGTTTAGATATCATTGGTATTAGTAGCATTATAAGCTTTTCCTACATTGAATTATATTCAGTATGCTTTTTTTCCTGATTAGTGTGTTAAATTTGCTCTAAGATGGTATTAGCTTGGTGTTCCATTAGTTGCATTTGAGGACTCCCTAAAGGGGAGCCCAGCGCAACATAAATTTCACCACTTTAAGATCTCACACCGAAAAGGGCTAGCCCTAATGAAATCATGATGGAGCGAAGAGCTGGCAAGAACTGGGGAGAGTCCAAACAGGGGAGAGGCAGGCCTCTCCAAGTCACAGGCTCACTGTTAGTACAGCTGGTCACCAGATCCACCATCCGCCACCAGGGTTAGCAGCCTGCAAATGTTTCGAGCCTTCTTCCGACCTCAGATGGAGGCAGGGTGTTTCTCCCAGCGCCCTTTGAGTGAATTTGTCATTTGGGTTTTATTAGATTTTCTTCTCTGCGGTGGGGATGATTTTGTTCATTATCGACACAGTTTCCAGCACTGCAGTCTGAAGAGCGAGGTCTGGAAGGAAGCTGACAGAATTGTGTGGAATGGAATCACAGCTGGTTCAGTGCACCAGCAACCTAACAACACACTTTACAGACCCTTCAACAGGTCTGTCTACCTGTGTGCAATGCCTCTCTGCAGAAGCCAGTTATAAAAAATGGGAAAGTCATTCCTCTTAAATTTCAAGCTAAAATAAAGCTAGCACGTTTAAATAAATCGCTGAAAGTTATTTTATTTTTTGAATTGTTCCCATAGGGGACAATTGAATCAAAGGAAGAAATCGCTTTTATTTCCGTTAGTTTTGAGACAATGGGAACATTTTCATTTTCAAAGATTCAACATTTGATGTGGGGGAACCCACACATAAATTGAACACTGACATGTTTTCAGACAGAGAAAGTCCTGAGAGCGACTGACCTAATATACAGAAACAGCCTTGGGCCTCATCTGCAGTGGTAGCTTTTCGGGGATTTTAGCAGCATTTAAATCATACACCGCATTTACACATAGCACAAAGTGCCACACACACGCACCCGCACACGCACACGCAAACGCAAACGCACACACACACGCACACACAAATTCATCCACAAAAACGCTGACATGATCTACTATGTACAGAAACACACCTAGTAGTTCTTCATCATACCTCAATTGGTTATGGTGACATAAGAAACACAAAACAGTAATAAAAACATTCCAAGCTGGTCTGCTGGACAACTCCTACAGCTTGTGTTCAACCTAATGACAAGTTTGAGGAGTGTGCTCTTTGACACGCAGCCTTTTTGTAATTTTTCAGTAATTTTCGTTTTCCTCAGGCCAAACCAAATGAGGCTTTTATCTCTGTTATTCTTTTCCTGCTCAAAGCCGTTAGGCTCTCAGCACTTTTCAATAGCAGAATATTAAAGTAGATGTAAATGTTCAGATTTCCCAACATCCTGTAGCAGCACTTGTGCGACTGTTCAGTTGAACCAGCATTTTCATTTAAACAAGACCGACGACCCCCAAAGAATGTCAGGGTTATATAAATGGCTCTGGGCCTTCCGCAGGCATGTGCAATGGAGCTCGTTGACAACGAGTTTACCACGGACAGTGACGCCATGCCCTGGAAGACAAGAGTTTGATTGGTTGCTTGAGCTAGAAACTTTGGTCTCAACAAGCTAATACATTTGATAATTTATTCATTGATGTACTGGCTAGAATGGATCCTAAGTCCAGTCTAGCTACAACACAGTAATTGCCAAAGTTTGTTTGTATCAGTGTTTGGCATGAAGGAATACAGACAATACTTGAAGAGGCCCAGTGGTTAACCAAACTAAAAATAAATGACATACAAAAGACATCTACAAAAAAAGTTAAATTTATTTTTTAACAGTGCATTTTTATACAGATCAAAAACCACCAATGATTTTTTTTATTTTTAACTAAGAAACAGAAAGACTGCTCGCATTGATCTCTTTTGAAGCTTTGAATCAGTTACGCCAACTGAGTGGCTGTGATTTGGCCTGCACTAAAGCTGCCCACTTTTGACAAGGCAAAATAATTAAAGGTTTCAATAAACTCTCAAAAGCACAATTTTTCTGGTTATAATTTGGTAGATGGATTATGAAGGGAAATGTTTGGGTATATATTTCAGCACTTTTTTTTTTCTGTTTGAGTCTCGTGTGCATTTGTGAATTTGCAAATTTTCTCAGAGCATTCATTCTCATTGTTTTTGGTTCTGCTTAATTTACTCCAAAAGCAACGCCTGTGTGCCAGCGGTGAAGCTATAATGTAAGTTTGTTCCACAGTTTGCAGGCGAAGTCAGAGACAACGAGCAAGCAATGAAGTCAGAGATTACTCTTTATGTATTCTGTCCTCTCCACTTTGCGTTTATTCCTATACTTACCTACACAATGAAACCTAAACTAAACTAACTAACTATATTATATATATATATATATATATATATATATATAAACAAGTAAAACAATTGTGGGGTCAGACTCAATGATGAAAGTGCCACCTAAAAGATTCTAGGCTACAAACCCAAGGCTACAAACCCAGATCGATTGCTTGCCTTACTATTAGCGAACTAAGGGCCAGATTTGAGCATTCGGGATGGAAATCCACAATGTTAAATGCATTAAATACCATTCCATGCTACATAAGTAATATCCCCACTAGCAACACCAGATTCTCCCAAAAAGATCAAATCAACTTAATTTGTTATGATCAGACTTTTTCAATAGAGAGCAAAAACCCATCAGTGTGTCATCAACTACATGTTTCTCTTTTGTGAAATGGCATCTCTTGGGAAACACTTACATTTTTGCTGTCAGTTATCCAGGTCACTCATGGTTTCACTTAAAATCATAGTTAGTTTAGATTTGTCTTACAGGGGGAAACTGTAATGTTAAAAGAGTAGCTTATAAACGACATAAGGAAATATGTAAATCAAAGCAAGGACACTTCTAAAAAGACTTGTTTGTACCACAGCTAGTAATTCTAAAAATGTTTAAAATCTTTAAGTCTGTTTTTTGTTATTTTCTCTGGTTGTTTCACATCTCTTGCGAAGGCATCCTTGCGTAATCTTACATTAATGTGGCTCTGAATCAAAACAGAGCCTTCTTGTGGCTTTCCAATGGGTGGCATCCCCGTAGCCCTGCCGTCTGTAGCCCTGATGGAGTCTGAGATAGGGCTACAAGGTTAAGGAAAAGAGACCGCAAAATAGTCCATTTATCACACAAAGAAAACCACAACCAAACATGTGTCCCCCATTATTTTAGACAAAGAACAAATACCAATATTTAACCATTTAACGATCCCGGTGAAACAGACGCATCTGACAGAAAATTTTTTGACCGGCAGTCGAACTGGCACCAACATCATGCATTATTTTACATACAGAATTCCTTTCATCAGCGCACAGTTGAACAATTAAAAGTTCTGTTATTTACTTTAAATTCCCAGGTCTCTTTGAACACACTCATTGTAATGGCCAGATACTACGGCAACTGCGGCGCACAAAGCCATACTGAACGGTTCAGACAATACCAGGATCACCCTTAAGGATGGATCGCCACCCCAAAAACAAGTCTACAAATCAACCTGTCTTCCCCATTGCCCAAGCAGCCTGCACCCCAGCCTTCTCCCATCAAACAGCCCTCCGTCAAAGAGACAAACACACCCTGTGGGGACAAAGCCACTTCAGAGGAAGGGGTGAGGATGAATACTGCCGGTGCGATTGAGAGTTATTGATCCCTCGTTTCATCCTGCCGTCCCAGTTCGTACTCCCCATTACCTCTCCCTGTCCCTGTCCGTGCTCCGCTTTTCCCAGGGACGGCCTTTGCGGGCGCTTGTTTAAGTGTGTGTTGTTTCCCCACTCCTCCATCCCATCAGAAATCCAAGCGCCACACAGCACTTCAAAAGCAAATCCATGGAAACAAAAGGCAAGACTCCACAGATGAAAAATAGGATATGCATTCATTTGGCATTTTTACGGGGTTTCTCCAAAATTACTATCATTACACAAAATGCACAGTCACCACCCTTAAAACAGAAATCATCTCACTTTTATGCAGTCACAAAACCTCTTTCTTCTTTAGTTTGCCATTTTATATTTTAAGTGTAAATGGTCTACAGATGAACATTAAATTATTCAGTTTAACTTTTTTTTTCCTCATGCATCATTTTGGTATAAATAAAATGGCTCCAAACTTTGATCATTTGTTTTCTGTCATAAAAAAAACAACAGTCAGGCCTTGTAGCGACCGAAACAGTTATAAAATGAGCGATTGTTTTTCAACACAAACCATTCCCTATTACCCCATTATTTTAAATACATTTTATTAAAAGTACACAAATAAGACCAGATTGTTTCATATAAGGCAAAGCTCAAAATAATTAGCTCTCGTCTGCAAACTTATTTCCCTGTGTCACAGTTTATGGTTTCAACACTTGCAAATTATAAATAATACCATTTTTTAAATAATATATATATATTTTTTGTAGCTGTCCTTTGTTGAAAACTCTTCACACACATAGCATTTTTACCCCAGCCACAGTTTAAACTCATGAATGTCCATGAAATGCTGATGTTTTCAACAAAAGTGAAATTCAGTTAGGCCGCATCCGAATCTCAGTCCGTGATTGACGCTTTCCGTTTCTTCTCCACGTCCGTTGAGCATGCCGCGCTGAAGTGGGGAGGCCCCAGTCCGGTCACCTGGCGAGCAGGGCGAGGAGTAGGGGGGCGAGGGTGGTGACAACCCGGGACTCGAGACCCGCTGCCCCACCACACTCCATGGCATTTTCCTACCGCAGAAAGGAGAAAGAGACTCTCACAAAACACGACGTTTTTAAAAAAAGGTTTTTTTTAAATTGTGTGTTTAAAACAGAAAAAATTATATATGGGAAATATGACTTTATCTTTTTGGGTTGTTCTGGAAGTTACTGGCATGATCGGTGGATATGACGTGGTAGCTACCCTTTGATATTTTAAATTAGAATTGCCAGAGTTTACAATGTGAAATGCCCAAGTAATGCTTTTCAATAGCCAGCAGTGAAAATTGCAATGAAGTGCTATGCTCAAAAGGGCTATAAATACGCTTCCCTTCTCAGAAAATGGTATAAAAGGAAATAAATAAATGTATTGTGGGGACACTGATCACTGACCCTTGTGGAACTACTGCCACTGGTCAGTGTAGGACAATGCCACATTGCAGTCATGGGAAACAATAGAGATAGTGTAACGATCCACTTGAGCAGTCATATGCCACATACAGAAAAAATACACAAGCAGCGTACGATTCAATGCCAAGAACGAGATATGAATGTGTCAGTTACATTCACTGTGTATGGAGGAAACTTAGGCGGCACAGAAGTCACCATACCTCCGGATGAAAAGGATGGCAGGAGTCCGGGCGTCTCCTGTCCTTCTGAAATTTCAGCCGTTCGCACTTCAGGGATTCGTTATGTTCAGCCGGCGTTAAGGAACAGATTAGGTGCCTGCTGTAAAAGGCGCCGCCAGAGTGTTGCAGAATTCCCAATCCCAAATAAATGAAAGACAGTGGGCACTTTTATCATGGTTCATGCATTCCTGCCAATGGTGTACCTCGTCTGCAGCAGATCAATTCAGCATTTAGGAAGGGCATTGTGAAACCGTCCTCACTGCAGCGGAAAAGCTATTGTTTCAAAACCTCATTCATGTCAATGTTTTAGAAAACATTTGCATTTTTTTCATCTGAAAGGAAAATTGCTAAACTTTAACAAATCCAATCTGCAAATTAAATACATTTATTCTGATGTTTTCTCAACAGCTTAAGGAAAAAAAAGTCATTAAGTGACCGAAATACTGGCAGCCCGAAATTTAACGAGCTAAAAAAAGAAAGAATTGCTTTATGCATTAACTAACTTACTACTTGAAAGCATTTTTTGTGATCTCCGACTCAAGAAAAAGAGCAGAACTAACAAATAGCATGGCCTAGGAGATGATCATGTTGAACCAATAAAATATAAATCAAAACCTTCCCATTCTTTATTGTTATTTAGCATGCACAGCTGTCTGGAAAACTTTAAAATATATTCTTACTCAAAGTTAAAACTGTTTACAATCAAGTACCTGATAAACACGTTTGCAGGTATGCAATATCTTACGACATGATACAAATGACCATTAATACGCCTGCCCTTCTTGCACAGTGAGCTGAAAATGTATTTTCCTGTTTATTGCAAAAATGGCCTTTCCTGAATTACATTTATTGGCAAATCACTGGATGCTCATCTGTCAAAGCCAATAAAAATCGGAGGAGCTAAGTGGTAGCGCCGACTGCACGCGTGTCCAGAAGACGCACACACAAAGGATATACATGATCTCAATCGGTTCCATGGTGATAGGAGTGGCAGACCTGCAGTCACACTTGTTATCCACCACCACCATGAACAGATTACTGCTGGGAATCTGCTGGATGACAAATGATCTAAACAAGAAAGGAAACACAAGCTAATACATCTGTATTAAGTTCATTTATGTAGTCAACCGAACACTTTTCAAACAAATAACCCAGTACAGTCAAAGTGAATCTACAGGCAATCATGTTGGATTGTTTTTTTGTTTTTAAATATTCTAAATTATGTCATGCATGGGGATCTATTAAAAGGTTCACTCTCAGAGAGAGAAGCAGCACAGGATAATGGAGGTTAACAGCCGGTCATAAAAAGGTCACACAATACCAATTCAAAGTAAATGCACTGGCATTGTTATTCTGGTCCTGTATAACGAGCTGATACAGTTGGCACCTTGCAGTGCAGTCTCTGCCTTAAAAGGACAAAGGATCACTTATGGGATTATATCACTCAATGCCTCATGTCATTCGCTCAAAACCCACCACGTATTACTTCCATACACATTCACACACAGGCACACGCTCGCAGATGAAAGGGGCTGGCTACATCGACGCACAGCAACGAGAGGACCAGGGCCAGGAGGAAAACAACATCCCTGTTGCTATACTCAACCAGATGTTTTTTCTTCTTCTTTTCTTTCATCTTCAATCACCATTTTTATCAAATCACATTTGCCTTAAATGATATGCAGCAGTTTCTTTGCTTTAACAATGAAGTGTTGCAAAATATAAAACATTCGAAGAGAGACAAATTGGAAACACACTTACATTTCCAGTTTTATTTCATTTTTTATGGTCTTGTGCAATGAATTTTGATTTGGGGGTTCTGGCACCTGATTTATGCATCTCCTGGAGGCCAAAGTGGAGCAGGCCCCAAGATGCTCTCTTTTTTTTCTCCCACTTTTTGAGATATATGGATTTCATTGTAAAGCATTTATCACGCGGTAGACAAATTCTTGTGAATCCTCTCGTCTAAAAAACCCCCAAAAAGCCTTGGAATGGAGAAGCTAAATTCACTTCAGTAGTGTAAAACAGAACCCGTCGCGAGGAAATTACTTTGGCAGGGGGGTTAAAAAAAAACATCCTTTGTAATGTAACTGCAGTTATCACAGGAGAACCCTACCAAAACGAATAAATACGCACTACAATGGTGTTTAAGCTACATGGTTTACATCAAAGGTAACAGTCCTAGAACGTGACATCGCTCAGAAACTTTTGACTGACACGTGTCAAAACGTACAGTGGTAATTTCTCTACGGTGATGAATGCATTTCGGTGAGATTTGTCACAAAAAATAAATCAACAAATGAACTCTTGAGTTATAGAATTTATGTAGTCTGACTCGTGTCCCCGCAAACAGGGCAGGATCATTTGTTACGGTAAAACGGTAAAGGACCCTTCTTTCAAAAGTGCTATATCATTTCTTCAGAGACAATTACTCAGTAACTGTAGAAACAATTTGACTTTTGGAAAACGTTTATTCTCTGCATAAATGTTCTTAAATAATAAACAACTGTGCCCAACCATTCATTCCTCCTTCCCTCCTTTCTGTATGCTAGAGAAAGATCCCTCTCTGGACATTCCTCTGTTGGTACAGTAAACATACCGTGTGCTGTACTTAAAAGATTATTGGGCCTGGAAAGCAGAGCCCTTGAGCAGCACAAACACACTTAACCCTATATTCTACCTAACCTTTGTGTAATTTTATCTACCGCAAAGCACATAAATACAGTCGTAAGTAAACATGACGCCAGTTTTCAGTGGGTTTATCTGTATTTTCCCCAAGGCTCTAATACCCCACACGCACAAAGCATGACAGATACTTGGACCTGCATCAGAGTGGGTGGGGGGGGGTTCATGGCATATCCAGAGACGTGCAAAGGTCCTCGCCAGAGCTCAGGAAGTAGTGAATAGATTGGTTTTATGTAATTAGTCTAGTCAAAGGCCTTTGTATGACTAGACTGTGATTACATAAAACCAATCTATTTATTTATATAGCGTGCGCCACCCCTCTCCTCATTTTCTAAATGCCTCTCTTGTCGAAATGCTATGGCCAGGTATACAAATAGTCAGTTACGGTCCAGGCAACCGAAGATACCAGCATGCACTCAAACACTGTGAAAATAACATGAACTGATCTGCAAAGCACAACACATGGAAACTATTTAAACCACTATACAATGAAATCAAATCGCTGAAAAACTGCCTGCTCCTTTGTATAAAGCGGATAAAAATATTAATATAAAATCTAAAAAGCAGTAAGGACACATTATTTTATATTTGACATTATTATTACATGCGTTTCTTGGTCACTGAAACGTTTATTGCGGCACTGCACTTAAATAAACAAAATTCTTAATACTGATACGAGTTAAACCGCAAAACCTCCCGAAATCTAACAGCCTCCCTAAGGAGTAATCCGTTCCAGATTTCAAAAGTCACACGTGTAGCAGTAGTGAAAAGATGTAGACCTCTAAAAATGAAAAAACCATGCATAATCAGGGTCATACTTCTGCATCAATACTTTATCAATTTTTGTGTTATTTATAGATCTGTTCGGATCCCCTCAAACAAACAGTCAGACAAAGCACTGTTAATATGTATATAACTTTTTTTTTTTTTACCTATAAAAACTACTTAATCGGTTATATTAAGATGCATTAAAGCAACACAGTTTTCAAACACTCCCTAACAGCTCTGTGAGTAATGTGTCAAAGTTTCAGCGTCAGATGCAGCTTTGCAATTAAAAGAAGGAACAAAAATATAATTCAGTAAACACAAACAGTTCATGCACATTTTCAAAATCTTTGTAACTTAGTAACAAAAACATGCTCCCAGCCTATAGATAGTCATCACATTCAAATCAATTTTAAAAATATTACAGTTGATTGGCTTCAATGTATTTTAAAAATGTGTTGCGTTACTACTAAAAGATTTATAGAAAAACGACATACATTCTTTAAGGCTTAAATGTCTGCCTACTGAACTTCCATACACAGGCAGAAAATTTTCCCTTTTTCATAAATTTCCCCAATCCAAACTATATTCACTTAATTGCATCTACGGTTAAATAAATTTAATGAGATTACCCCGGTTTTTAGGAAGATTTACATGGTAGGCTTTAGAGGCTAGAAGACCACATGTGATCTATTTAAAATTTACAGTCTCAACACAGCGATGCCATTCGTTGTAAATTTGCTAATGTACTTGGGAGTCCTGCCATCTTCATTCCAATAGCAGGATCCATGTCCCACACTTTTTGCCGTAGTGTTGCCAGAAGGTCTTTTTGGTAGTTTAAATATGACCTCAGCTATAATTTGTGACAGTAGTGTTTTGATTTTCGAATATTATAACCCCTTTTCCCCCTGGCATCTCCATCTTTCTGATTGCACCTTTGACCTCATACGGATAAACACTGAGGATACATATATCTCAGCTTATGTATAGTTTCCACAGCTGAAAGCAATGAGGGTTTATTTGAGCGATCCACAGAAAACCCTGCAATTGCTTGACAAAAAAAAATTGTTAATGGGGACCACACTAATTTTCTAATTTTTCTGAGGGGACATTTTTTCATGAAGCTCAAGTTAAAATGTGGTTGTCGTAAATAATGTTCTCATCAGTAGGGTTTTGAAAATGAAACGCATTAATTTAGACCAAACATATAAAACTTAATTTCCTAAGCTTCAACAATAAATTCTTACATAGTTCTGAACAGTAACACGAGTGTGTGAGGAGCTGCACCTCTCTAAAACACGTGGATTCCTCTGGTGTAGCCTTCAAATGGGAAGCGAGTCGACAGGGCTTCTCTGGATCAGTCGCAAACCAGTGTCTCCCAGCGGCTTCCCTCCGAACTGTGCGGTTGGGTAGTTTCGTTGGGAGGGAGGTGCATCTCCTCCAATCAGCGCTGAACCTTCTGGTGCAGGCTCTATAGCCCCGCATTGTAGACTAAAGACCAAAGACCAAACCTACCTAATCAACCAGGTACGCATTCAAAGCGACTAGATGGGTTGGAAATAAAATGAGAAAATATAAAACTGATTCCAAATTTATAACAAATATATAAATGATAAGAATGCTGAGGTGAGTGGCCACATATACCAATATCAGGATTCCATGTTCATTGCTCCTACAGGATGGAAATAACCTTTTTGTGTAATAACACACAGCTAACCATGATATAAACATATAAATCAACATATAAGATCATAGCCTACCTTTTTTTTGCCATTCTCAAAACAATATTAAGAGAACACATTAACTCATGCAGAAGAATTTATGTTAAAGGAACTGTAGCCAGGAGCTCCAGTTGGAGCAGGGGCCCTCCCTACACCTGCCCTACAGGTCACTTGCATTCATGTTATCTACAAGGGCAAGACTTGGAGTCAGTGAGATTGACCTGCGCTTCATCCTTTAAAGCAAGTTAACAAATTTGCCAGAAGAGGACTATTGAACTTTGGCAATCATATCGTGCATTTGAAAACAAAAGTAGCTAGGGGGTGAAGATTCATCTTGAAACGACGTTAATAGAATCCTTCCTCAGGGGTAGCAAAGGTGGTACCCAAAAAAAAATTTAAAAAAGGAAAGTACAGTCAACTAAGCATTCAAAACTTGGGACGATGAAACATATCTTTCAACTAATTCAGCACGAAACACTCCCAAAGAATCCCTCGGCTTGACTTCCCATGCCCGGCCATACAGAGGGTTTTATGTAATGGTAAATATATGTCTTGTCAAAGGGGGGGGAGTGGGACAGTGAAACCAAACGGTCCAAAGCTGCTGCAACTGTGTTGATGTTCTCAAAAGAGTAGGCCGATGTTACAGTGAGACACACCAGACGGGCAAACTGTCTGATGTCACACACAGCCTTATCACTTCAGACTCATCCCAGCTTAAACTGGAGATGAGAGGCATTAATCAGCAACAAAATATTAATAGCCCGTCTCTTTACATTGCAGATATGGTATAATCTAAATGTGTCAGAAGGGCAGTACGTATCTGATATTTGTGACATCCCTCTTTACATAAAACTCTTTATCAACGGAATTCCGATCTTGCTTGACACGACATAAAACTAAGAGCCCATTGGGCTATTTGAAAATACTCCCCGCCAATGGTCTTTCTCACACTGATAAGGAATAAAAGCAAAAGATAAAGCAACACTATGTGCTGCCAGAATTTAAGTTTGAGTAAAAAACAAACAGTCCATTAACTAGATTGGGGCCTCTAACGTAGGTCGGTCTCTGTCCGTCATTAGCGCTGGTCTTGCATATCACCTTAACCTGGCTCATAAAACCTAATACTGCAGTAGATATCAGTAATTTCTCAGAACCAGATAGTACGAGATATATCCGCCACTTCTCTTTTGGAAACATGGTATAAGACGTTTAATACGAAAGCTCAAAACAATTCAATATGTCATACTGTCAGAATGTAAACAGCGCAAACCAGCAGAAAACTCAGTCTGGTTATGATGTCACTTAGACAGGCCACACCTAGCCTGCACACTTTTGATACAGGGATTAGTCCTTACCATTTGTATTCATTAACCAATGCATTGACGCAACCATGCATGTAGATCTAACGCATAGCACAGGATTAATTTAACATCTGCTGTTTATCGAGTACATCCACGGAAAAGACTCTGCACGTTCAAAGTTACACATTTTCCAAGAAAAAAAGTATTTTTCAAAGGCGACATTCATTGTTCACCGTTGCAGGAGAGCCGTGTCAAAACACTTCAGATCATTCAGTCAACTTAATCTGATTCACGCTGGGCTGCCTTACAGGACAGGGAACAATAGAGCAGTAACTCCTGACGAACAGAGACAGAAAGACAGACAGATAGACAGACAGCCCCCTGTACACTTGGAACATCAGAGACACCTCCTGCCAAACAGCTGTGGTTCTCGCAGCATTTTGTTTGGGGACTGAGTGATTGATTTAGGGTAATATCGCTGCAAGGGAAATAGCAGGGCTTCGGCAAGACTAAAACCTGGAAGGGAATCCGCCGCCAAAGAGGTGCTATGAAGGTGCTAATTGTGAATGTGCTAGCTATACGTTAAAAACACTTCCATGGCTGTTTAGCATTCCTAAAATATGTTCACCCTTCAGTGCAACACATAAACTTGACTGCAGACAAAACTGAACACGTATTAGTACTATAAAAAAGCAAACAAAAAGGTCAGCTTATTTTTTTTATGAAGAGCAGCCAGGTAATTAAACCAGTTCATATAAAAGAACATTATGTTTCTTTAACAAATGTTTTATTTTAATGAAGGATAAATAATCTACAGTAACAAAGTTGAATGGGCTAATGGCTCACTTGTCCCGGGTGTTTTGCTGTGCGTGTGTGTTGCCGCGCACGGTACTTAAGTCGGGTCGTTTTGACAGTTTTCTTTTACGAGTCTGTCTCACGAGAAGGACGCTGTCCTGCAATTGAGGTGCAGCTGCCCATTAAACAAACGTTTACATACTTGACGCATTCCTCGCAGTCGATATTCCCTGTGGTCTCCTTGATGGTGCGCTCAGAGACGAAGGCTGGATACTCTGTGTCACACGGCACCAGCATGGTCCGGCCAGCTCTTTGTGCTGAAGAATGGATACGCCGATAAGGAGAGAGAACGTGTGCACCAGCGCAATAAACAAACATCACAAATATCCGTTTCACTCAAAGAAAGCAGTCGGAATTTGTTTGCATTTAATCTGGCTATAAAATATGAAGGGAGAACAAGACTGCGGCATAACTCAGACTCGAAGATGCATAAAAGAGCTACAATTGCATACAACCTAGAGCCATACCTTTACACACGGCACTTTCTGTACTTGTGAGGTTTAAATAAATAGCCAAAGTATAAAACAGTCAAATAATACTGTCGCATAAACGGATGACCATATAACTTTAAAAGTGCCGATGAAACCAGGAATTAATAAAAGACTCAGAAGATTAAGTTGTGCTACAACAGTGGACAAAGGTTTCCAAGTGCCAAACTTTTGTTATTAGTTTAGAGCTGCTGCCACCTAGTGCTACTATGCAGAAGTTACAAATTTCCTTTAGAAAACTGTAATATCTTCCGAACTTAAAAATAAATGTATATGATTGATAAGTCAAATAGATGTTTTACTCTTAATATACCAATTTCCTGTCAAAGTAATTATTACACATTTAATGAATTATTAAATGGTAATGTAGTATTATCGTTATGGTGCAGTGTTGTTTTTTTTTTGTATCAACCATACATTGATATATAGTTGTGATCATCCAAAAACAACACAAGTTAAATTAAAATGTCAAGAGTACAGCTCCAGAGTATTCCGGTATTGTATAATCCATTCCTTAGGGAATCCAGATTACGGGTGTTTGATGCCTGCACACAGCAGTGCTACTTGCTATTAAATGATAGGTAATGTTCACATTTCGCAAATCGTCATAAACAAAGAGTTTAAATTACAAACTAAAGAAGAACAGAAGCTTTAAAAGTATATTGCCACAACGCTCTCACTGTTTTACATGAAGGTAATTCAATGAAATAAAAAATGAACTTGTATGCAAGATGTGTGTTTAAATCCGCAGAATATAATCCTAATCCCACCAAACTAACCCCAACTGGATTAGTTGTCACAATTTATGTCGGATTCCCCTCACAGCCAAATTATAGTAACATAATTGTGTTTCAATTGTTTTCTGAAACAGAAAGAACTGTGCTCACTGGTGCCTGAAATTGTATCCTTAAGGCCAAACCGGTCATTATTTTTATTTATTTTTTCTACTGAGTTAATAATATTGTGTCCTGCTAGTCATCATCCTTCATTTATATTTATACTTTATTTCTATTCTAATCTTATATTCACTGTGCTTCCATTCAAATAACTTTTTTTTAAAATTTATCTTTATTCCCTAGATATGACTCAGAGTTGACTCTAAATATCTTCCTAAAATAAGATATTGGATGCACTCCTATTTTAATGATGAAAGTTTTGCTTCTTACATAAATGCTACACCCCAACCTCCAAGTAATGTTTTTACAATGTTATGTCCAAATATCGCCTTTTCAGATATATCAATATATCAGCGTTTTTAATATAACCCTAAGACTAAAATGACTGTATGTCATTGGAGGTTGGTCATGATTGGGTCTTATTTCTATTTATAACTTTTTGTTGTTAATTTAAGCATTAAAACATATTAAAACAACTGTTATCAAAACTAAAACAAGAAGAGAGGGAGAAGATTGCAGAAAGTTGCCGAAAGCAAGGTGTTAAAAAGAATAAACAGCTGTGCTGGTCATCATTCACCCCACAGTAGAGAAAGATCATAATTTCAACAGCCCAAAGTATATGTGGTGGGGGTGGTAGACTTCCCATTGGAACAGAATGGGATTTGGAATGGTGCTCACTCAGTGCATCCCTGCAGCAAGACACATCCACATAGGAGGACAGGGAGCTGAGAACGTTGTGTTCACCCCTGCCGCACTCCTGATCTGTGATCAGCCACAGGGTTGCTTCAGGGGCCAAGGAAAGCAACGGCCCCTGTGGACATCTGCAGCACTGCGGTTCACCAGTGAGAGTCATCGAAGACGTGTGGCTTGGAAGTCCTACAAGTTGAATAAACCCTCTGTCCCTACACAAACTCACCTGTGGCTGTGAGGTCTGAATACCACCAGCTGTACAGATTGAACTCGACCAAAAATCTGGAACACACAGAAAATAAAAACAAACGTCAACACCGTAAATGTATTTATGTTGTTCTCTTTTTGTACAGCTGCAAGGTCTCTGCTTGTCTCCCCCAACTCTTCCAACATTATGGATCAAATTTAATCTACATAACAGTACAATAAGGAATGCAATAAAAGAGTAACTGTTACTGGGATTAAATGTTTTTTTTTTTTTGTTGCACCAAGATTAATACGTGAAAACAGCAGAAAAACCTGAGCATGATGTTAGACCACCCAAGAGACGGAAGACTACAGCCACGTTGGCTGAGCTCGCTTTGAGACGCACACTGGGAGACACTAGCCTGGCAGCTGCATGAGGTTACCATTACGGTTCGCGATTCCTGCACATACACATCCGCCAAACCTCCCTGCATCCAAGCACAGGCTCTAAACAACAACAGGACGCTGATAAATAAAATCACACAAATCGCCCTTACATGACAACTTCGGTCAGGAGCCACTTTACAGCAGCGAAGGCGGCGAAATATGGCTGAGGGGAGGGAGAGAGGAAAAGAAACAGGGAGAATTAGAGTAAACCGAGTAAGGGGGGAGAGATGCGTGCGCGCTCATAAAACCCCCAATGACAGAATAGCTTACTGAGTTTCAAGTCATTACGGATGTGGCTTCCCCAATTGTCTTGTGTGGGGACCACCTCGGAGAAGATAATTGCCCCATAAATAAATCAAATAGCTCACATTAATAAGGAGATAGGAAGCAGAGAGAGAGAGAGAGAGAGAGAGAGAGAGAGAGAGAGAGAGAGAGAGAGAGAGAGAGAGAGAGAGAGTGATCCGCAATCCACTTTTAAAGACTTTTCCCCGATCATCTGTAATTTAACCATAGGCCACCGCTAAAGCCCAAGCCACAGAACTACTGCTATAAATCTGCACCTCTGTCAGTATCAGTCTCATTACCCATATCCCCAATAAGATTAAATTAGAAGAAACGTGCCTGTACAGATATTTATTTAAATGAGATACATTGTCTGGACTTCAAATGGAATAGGATCTGCGCATATGATCTTCTCTACATCATTTATCACTTATTCATCAGTGTTTACTTATGAAGTGTGTCATCTTCAGGAAGACTGACATTTCAGAAGATAATTTTATAAATGCAAAAATGCATTACGGTGCTGTCTAGATGGGGAGATAGACTGGAAAGGTCTGGTTTGGTGTCTGGCGTGCTTTGGTCTTTTTGGTTTCTGCTGTCTTAGCTAAAAGTTAAATGTTGAACACTTTACCTATTGTGCCTCTGTTGAGTTTTTTTTTGCGATTTTTTGCAAAAACGCATAGAAAATGTTCACATGCAAATTGAAATAAAATATGCACCATATAGAGAAAATACACACGATCCAGATCCAGACAAGGGAAAAAGCAACATTCAACCCAGACAAAAAAGGAAGAAAACCTAAAAGGGTAGAATTCAAAACATCTCTCATCATGTTGGTTCTTGATGATACTTACATCTAACAAACTGTGCGCGCTGTCGCTGCTTTCAGCGTCGATCTTGCAGATGGCTTGGTAGTCGTAAAGAGTAACCCTGCAGAGAGCCAAAGACAAGGGGTAATAATGCCCTGCAAGAAAGTGCCATTCCTTTGTGAACTGAACATGCAATACGGGGGCCAGGAATGCCAGGATTTCACAAGCTCTGCAGAAGCTTACTTTAGGTGGCCACTAAATTCTTTTTGGTCTTTTTAAGTACATTTGCCGACAAAATATCCTGCAATTTTCGCCAGAGCATCAAAGGACCTCAAATGACTGAGGAAACCCCAGTGTCCCATTTAACTCGTGGCCGTTTAACTCGTAGCCATTAGTGTCACACGGGAAGAACCAAACAGTCAATACCGGGCAAAAATGCAGGCAAGCGATACTAAAGAGTATTGTGTTCGTGTCACAAGTGGAGACACAACGGTACTAGAAAGCCCGTAGCTCATAAGCATTTACTGTTGAATACAACACAGGCCTCAGACTGCTATTCCCTTTACCACAACAACATTTCCCATTTCCCATTTCCCATTTCCCATTTCCCATTTCAGTCTGACGCACACAGCAGTAGACTGCAAAAGTCTGCTTCAGTGTCGTGTCTGGCGTGCTTCGGTCTTTGGTTTGCGCTGTCTCTGTTAAAAGTTAATGATAAACGTTAAAAGGGTATTTAGTTTGAGTTTTCCCTTATTTTACCTATTGACCTTCTGTTGAGTTTTGGGATTTCTGCGACGTTTGTTCCAATTAAAAGGCCGAAATCCAACCTCCAACTCCCTGTCTCTGACCGCCTCCGGACCGGGCACGCCCAGACGTTGTACACAGTCCAAACAAAATACCTACCACATCATTGACATGTAATATGCTTATATCTAGTATAAAAGGAACTCAACATTAATTTGAAGTTCTCTGGAACATGCAAATAATGGTTTGGAAACAAATTCCCCGGAAAGAATTTCCAAGCACACCCCAAGGAGAATTCCCTGTGCAATGTTTAATGGATGATTTTTGATCTAAGACATTTTTCCCCCTGCAGAATGTAAGAACATGAGGGAGCGTAATGCAGAGAACAGGCCATTAAGCCTAGCTTGGCCGAATCCAGAGCAGAACCTCTGCGTCCTCATGACCAGATGGAGACTGTGACTGACACATCGAGCCTCCCCAAGGCCTGAGTCTCGCTAGGCTCATTTAAGCAGCCCTATTAAGCCCGAGGAGGCGACGGGTCTCAACGTCGGCTCCACAATGGAGCATTTCCAAAACCATCACACTTCTCACGGAGAAAGGATTGAGTCGCTCCATGGTGAATGCTGAGTGTTTATTAATCGCCCCGGGCGGAGTTAGCTAAAGGAGTCGGGGGAGCTCAAATATTTTTTTTTCTTTGAGAAAAAGTTCACGAGAACGGAGGAATCAGGTGTGGAGAGATTGCGGCGTGGAAATTGAGGACTTTAGAAGCTTAGGCCGTTCCGAGGAACGCCGGTCTGGAGCTCATTAGCAGTGAGACGTCAGATGGAGTTTGACACCGGCTTAATAGCGCACGACCGCTCCATACACAGCCGGAGGACAAGTTTTGTTTCCCTATCATTAACAATGACACAGAGAAGGAATGCCAATCTTGATTCAATTAAATCTAATCCAGGGGAGCTGATGGTATTAATACTTAATTTGACCGAACAAATTCCTGGCAGAAGCCGTCCCCGTTCTTTACAAGGGCCCCGACCGGACTAGAGCGCACCAAAAGCAGTACAGCGCCGGCACCGCAGTATCGAAACGCAGGAGTCGCGACCCGATGTTGTGGCTTGTCGGGCTGAAGCACAATGCTTTTCCTGTTAATTCACATCCATCAAAACTCCTGACACAAAAATCCATGCCATGAGCTGAAGTCAAAGAACAACTACAAACATCAACCAAATGATTTGTTGCATAGCAGATGCTTTTTTTCATTTATTTGGAATCATTTTTCAGATTTTTTTTTTTTTCTCCCCAGTTGCGCATCTCAACTTGTCACTACAACTCCCACACCTCTCAAGGGTGAGGATTTACGACTAGTCTCTTGCAATCCCAGCAGCCTTCTTTTCCAAACTGCAGGCTACACAGCTGGCACAGGAGGTTCAGAGCCAATTTAAGGAGAGGCATGTCCTTCTCAAGGCTCCACGTCCTTCTCAAGCCCTGCCGATATTACCCACCCCAGCCTGGGCAGCGCTCTGTCAATTGTGTGCTGCCGCTATCCTCTCCTGCTCAAAATCGGGACATGAAATGCGCTGGAGTTTGCCGGTTCAGGACTCAGGTGAGCGCCTTTATCGACTGAGCTACTCGGGAGGCCTGCTTAGCAGATGTTTTTATCTACACAACATTCATCCACTTGGACACAGCTGGTTATTTACTGAATCACTTCATGCTAAGTACATTACTCAAGGATGCAACAGTTGGGGTGGTTGGGCCAGTCAATTGGGCTTGACACCTTAGCTAGAAAAACACCAGCTGCTCCAAACTACTCATATTGATGGTGATATCTTTTTTTTTGTCCCATTATTTTTGTTAAGTGAAATTACTCCATAATGACTTAAAGCCTTATATTTGATATCAGTTTACAACTTAGATATCATCCGCTGCGGATCCGAAATCAAATCACGAGGCTGGATGGGTGATGAGACGCGGCAGACGCACAGTGGAGAAGATAGAAGACGATAGGGGAAAATGCAGGCTGGAGCGCTGAGGCACCTCCTGCCGTGCGGTCCTCTATTAATCAGAGGAAAAACCTCACATTCCAGAGCTCCCAATGTCGAGCTCCATGCTTAGGCCTGCCCAGATGTGCCTGCCCCAGTTGTTAATCGCCTGCATTCGGGTCAATACTCAAACTGACAGGAGGCAGCATCACCCTGCCAGCCAAAAATATGTGAGGTAATGGGGAGCGCCACTGCTCCTCTCATGGTTGCCCCCAACCGCTCTCCCCGAAAAGCCCCACTGGGCCGTTGCCTTGGGATTGTTTCGCTCTGTGCTCTCCTCTGAAGGTACCGCTCTCTCCCGAGCCCCGTGCTGTCTTTACCGTTTAAAGGAGCCCATGTCAAGCAGTTTGCTCATCACCGCTCCTTCTGCTTCACCGAAGAACATGCCCGTCTGAGCGTGTGAGAGAGAGAGAGAGAGAGAGAGAG
>JAOYSI010061752.1:0-23734 GCA_025775065.1 Hiodon alosoides | reverse complement strand
CTTTGTCTCTTTCCTGTTCCGTGGTGCGTTGGTTTGTGTTCCTCCTGTTGTGTGTTCGCGCTGTGTGCGCGCCCGCGCCCGCGCCCCCCGCGGGGCCGGGGGCGCCCCCCCCCCCCCCTAACTGGTTACCTCATGGGCATACCGATATACAATACCAAAAACGCATTTAAAATTTCCTACAATAATAATTAAGGGTTAAATTCCCCAAATTTGGCAACCCAACTCAGATCATGTATAATTTTAGTTACCTTTTTATCTTCAAATTTGGACTGAATTAATTCCTGCCAGCTCTGCATAGCATTACATTATTTCCTTTAATGCGACATGCATTTCACCTGGAAAGTTACGTACAAGTTTTCTTCTTTCTTTTTTTGTGTGTGTGCTATAGCTATGGATATATCTGTGAAAACGGGAATCTGTGGTTTTCTTCTTTGTGTCTGGGAAAATGTGTTGCTTTCTATATTTTACTCATGCTCTTTCTTTCCATCCTCTGCAGTTGAGGTAGTTGTGGAGTATGACTACGAAGCTCTCCATGAAGATGAACTGACCCTTCGTCTTGGTGACGTGATCAAGAATGTCAGACGCATTGAGGAGGAGGGATGGATGGAGGGAGACCTAAATGGCAAGAGGGGACTCTTTCCAGACAACTTTGTGAAGGTGATTTTCCTATAGCAAATCTGGGAGGAAAAGGCAGTTAAATGCTTGTGTACACACTCAGACTCTTCTGCAGTACTCTAGATAATGTAGACGTATAACATGTTCTCTCCAAGCAAGGTAGCATTTCATGGCAGTAGTTCGTGGGGTCTTGCCAAACCTTTAGAAATCTTCTGAAACTCTCTCAGTACATGAGTACATGAGTCAGATGATGTTGAAGTCGTGGAATGAAGGCGTGTGATTTCCTTCTCTCAGTGAACACCGATGTAATTTGGTAATCCCCAAGTATCCGGAAAGCCGTTGGGATATCTCGCTGAACTTTGTTCCCGGACATCGTTCTCCTTTTTATTGGTTTGTTTGGTGTTTTTTTTCCCTGACAAGCCCAGTGGCTGACGCAGAAAAAATGTCTGAGGAAGTGGTAAGTGCTGGTTAATACCTGCTGTCTTCTTTCAGAAACATTCTTTGACAGCTCTCAACCCGTTTAGGGTAGCTGGTGTCCACTCTTAGCTCTGTTTCTGGTTTTGTGGTGTATAGGTTAAACCAGTGTGTGATTATTTTATCTCTCCTGACTGGTGTATTAAAGGGCTGAGTGTAGGGTTTCTTTTTTAGTTTTTGTAAAAATTAACCACAGACAGAAACCAGAGGGATATTTTAAGATACAAGCTTGATGTATCTGAATAAAGGTCAAATAGTAATTAATCAATCACTAGGAGTTTAGGAATGTGACGGTTGAGTTTTACTCTTGCAGGGGCTGATTATATGCTAGTGTAACATTTGAAGCAAACAATGCGAGAATTATCAACAGATGCACTACATATATTTTAAGTTAATGTATTTCTGGTCTGTTGAGGGGCAGGGTAGCGTGTTGTGTGTTGATTGTCTTTTTGATGTATAGTAATGCAGTCAGTTGTTACCTGTTGAGACACTTGTGAGATGGTTGCCAATGATAAGTATGAATAGTAAGGGAATTAAGTTTCCCTTTGATCATTTCTGCGGCGGTGTTTGTCACCAAACTGGTGTGCCATTTCCTCATTCACGCCGAACTTGGTTTATTTGTTCATCCATACCCCCCCGAGAGCTCACGATGGGTGCACGGTCAGGCTTCATCACGCCTGCTGTGCTTTCTCTGGCCTTTTGGCTTAGCATGGCGGCGTGTGAAATTCCAGGCCCCGTTCGAGTATTCCCGTGAGATTTCCCACCGACGTGGCCGCTCTTGACCCCACAGCTGGGGTTCTGGGACTAATGAGCCGGCACGCGGGGGGCCGGCGGGTCCAGACGGGAACCGGCTCGTGGCCGCGGGCTGCCAGAATGCCACGGAGGTTGGGCAAGCAGACGATTAGCGCGTGCATCGCCTGTGTTTGTTTCCGGTGTTCTAGGCTATGCGGCAGCACGTCAGAGCCTCCTGTTTAGTTGGTAGCGAGGTGAAAGACAGTGTTGAGAAGGGTGGCGGAAAAGAGAACTTGTGTTCGGAATGTGAGTCCGCTGTGTTTGGCTGCTGTTCTGCTAAAGATACTTATCAAATTGCAATTTAGATCGATTTAAAAATTCTTTACATGGCCATTTCCTCTTATCTGGATTTAAATGCCTATGTTCCCAGGTAATGGTGTGAAAATAAAAATGGCTGACCTTTTTGAACTAATCTCTGCCTGGATACTGCTGCTTAATGCGATACAAGGCATGACTGTGCATACCTGCGTGACAGAATAATTTTTAAAATGGGGGGTGGTTTGGAATGCGGCATGGGAGAGTGCACTGGGTTTAAAAGAGACATTCCGCCTATTCTCCTCCTCGCTGTCTTCTCACAGCGCGGCACACCATCATCTCGCGTCAACTTCAATCAGCGTTCAGTAAATGTCATTTCTAATCAATGCTAAAAGCAGTCTTTTGGGTCATACACCATTCTGCTATGAAATCTTTACTCACTTTCCCCAGAGCGTTTTATTTTTTCAGTTTTACCTGGACGTTTACTGTATTAATTAAGGTTTACTTGACTAACTCAAGGGCACAAGGACCGTTTCCCAGCCCAGATCTGGACCGGCGACCGCACGCTCCATTCTTCCACTACCCCTCTGGTAAACCCTTCTGCATTCCAGGAGGTGAAGAAGGAGCCCAGGGAGCCAAAGGACGAGACGAGGGAGGATCCCCAGCTGCGCAGGGACCGGTCCGGGGGCAACGTGGCCAGCTTGGTCCAGCGGATGAGCACCTACGGCATCCCGGCGGGGGGCTTCCAGCCTCACTCCCAGCCCAGGACCTTTAAAAAGAGTAAGCGCGCGCTCCCCAGCCGGCAGAGTCCTCGGGGCCGCGTGACCGCGTTTCACCAGCAGTGGCAGCGTACGCTCCAAACAATGCCTGCCCAGACCAGGTTAAGCTGCATTCCTGAGCTCCCTGTGCAGATGAGTTAGTGGGTTAACTGCATGCCAAAAGTGTGGTCACAATGGCTTGCTCTGAATACAACACGTATGGTGGCACGTTTAGTTGTTTGTCATGTGAGCTATGAAGCTGCTGGAGGAACTAAATTTAAACTAAAATTAAATGACGGTGGAATTTGTGTCATTTTTTTATGTTCCAGGTGTCAGTGTTTTATTAGATGGTTTTAAATTTTGTCGTGATCTGGAAGCCACTTTCATTGCTTGGAGAGAGGGGTTGTTGAACGTCTTGTCTATGTAATGAGGAAGGACAGAACGGACATAGACCAGACAACAGATTGCGTAACACTCTGTAGGGTTGTTTGACCTTGTCAACCCCAAGAAAAAGGTGTGTGTGTGTGTGTGTGTATGTGTGTATATATATATATATATATATATATATTTGCATCGTCTGGACTACAGTAGTGTCTTCTTTCATTTCTGCTGTCTCGTTCTTGATGTGGAAAGGGGCCAATTTTGTGACAAACTAATGTGACTTTTAATCATAAGACACCCTCAATGCAAGGGTGTTGATTCATAAGTAAACTGAGATTATTTCTTAAAAGTTTAGTCTCAGACATCGAAAGGATATAAATAGTATAATCGTCCCGACTGCTTAGAACTGGGCTGCTATTCACGATTAAGGGGGAAGGGGGGGATCAGCTTTGTGTTTAAATGTGGGATGTAAAGTAAAACAAATATACTTCTCAGGAGTGTATTAAGAATAAACAATATAGTATAAACAATTAGGAAGTGTATTTACAAATCTTCAACGTTCATAAACCCTTCAACAAGAAAACCACCATGAAACAAATTAAATGATGAACCGAATATGGTATGGCATGAATAGGTGAAATCAAAGTCCTCCAAGTAATAACCCCTGGCCAATTAGACTTGATGATGTTAACTCTACCGATGTTACTTCATCGAAGATACTTTTAAGCTATGATTGACACTGGAAGTTCACTGTCTGTGGAATTGTGACTGTGTGTTGCAAGGAAGGGAGTATGATCTGACTTTATATGTGATGAGACTTTGACCTTACTGTACCCGTTCTGCTTGGTATGGATTTTCAAATTTCATCTGGAATAAGTTTGGATTTTCACAAAGCTCAATACTGCCTGCAGTGACTGATTGTCAAGAAGAGAGAATCTTTCTCACCCATCCCTTCTTCCAATACCTTGTGGTCATTTTACCTCACTTTACCCATCCCTGAAGAAACCCAATCGTCAAGTTGTTGTCAATGCTGACACGTCCCCTGAGTTTAAGTCCCAGCTAAAAAACCTGAGGTGGAACAAGAAAGCACCCCCAAAACTGCTTTTGTAACGTCCATATGAATTCTTGCGTTTAAACTTTGGCCCCAAAAATGCTGCTGAATGTGTATTCATCGATGACATCGTGGTATATTCCAAAACAGAAGAGCATCTGACTCGCCTCAGTGAAATCTTCTAATGTCTATACAAGACGGGTTTTACCTTAAACCTGAAGAAGTGCAACCTCATGCACTGACGTTTTTGGGACATGTGGTATCACAAGAAAATCTGATAAAAACCGACCCTGCGAAAGTGTATGCAATTGCTGATTTCTCAATCTCTCAAGGAGGTACGACGATTCTTAGGACTCGGCTGGATGGTACCAAAGGTTGATCTCACAGTTTTCAAAGAAAGTGGCCCCACTTCATGCACTGAAAAGCAAAGGTGCAACATGGACGTGGACGGATGCTTGTCAACAATCCTTTGGTCTGATTAAGCACGATTTGATCCAGAGCCCTGTTTTAATTGCCCCTGATTTGACCAGGCCTTTCAAAGAACAAACGGATGCTAATGAGACAAGTTTAGCAATCTTAACTCAGGATATCGAAGGAGTGGAACATGTCATTGCCTACGCTCATGACTGACCCCTTTCACATTCATTATTTGGTAAAGACTGGATTCCTTTTTCCATAGTATGCCAGACCCAAACTTCAGCTTGTCATACCTGCCTGTCTGCGGAAAGAATTTCTCACTTACGTCCATGACAATCCGCTGAGTGGACATCCTGGTAGACTGAAAACTCTACTGAGATTAGTGGACATGTGTTACTGGCCTACCCTGTGTTCTGATGTGTGGAAGCACTGTAAAGAATGTCAAGTATGTCAGCAATAGAAGCCTTCCATTTCCAAACTAGCTGGAAATATGCAGTCTACACCTGTTGTGGAACCTGGATACATGTTAGGAATAGACCTAATAGGCCCATTTCCTAGAAGTCCCAAAATGAATGAACATCTCCTTGTTATCGTGGACTGCTGTTCAAAGTGGGTGGAATTGTTTCCCCTACAAGCAGCTAAGGCACCGCAAGTCGCACGCGTCTTAATAGCAGAAATATTCACAAGATGGGGTACGACGGTCTTACCTAGTGTCGGATAGGGGAACACAGTTTACCTCCCAACTCCTGATATGCAAGCAATGGGGCGTCATCCAGAAACTCACCACTACAGCACACCCGCAAACTAACCTCACAGAACGCTTCAGTCGCACTCTTAAAAACCTCTTATGTAAATGGCCACCATCGACACACGGATAGGTTATATAGATGGCTCATAAACACTGCATGGCAGGAAAGCACAGGATTCACTTCGGCCGAAGTTGCGTTGGGAAGAAAGTTGAAAGTCGCCTAGAATGAACCCTTCTCAAACCTCCTGACCCTGACGGTCCTGCTTATCCAGTGTTGGAGCGTTAAGAGGGATTGATGCAATCTGTCAGAAGTCCTGTAGAACGAGCCCGAGAGAAACAGACGATACTACAACTTGAGAAGAAAACCAGCACTTTGGTCTGGGTTCGTACTCATCCTTTGTCAAAGGCCAGCGACGGTTTTATGGCCAAGCTTGCTGCTGAATAGAAAGGTCCTGCTAAAATCCTTCAATGTCTTGGTCCAGTGAATGGTTCAGTGTCATTTCTAGATAATCCCAGTTGCATTGATACATTTCATGTACAGAATTTAAAGCCTTTTTATGGTTGTTTAACTTCTTCCATTGAGGGGAGTGAGCCAATTTCAACCTCCTCCAACCATTTATACTGGTTTTTGTACCAAACTATTTCTTAATTATGTTTGATCAAGTTGTTTGCATAAGCTTTTAATTAAGTTCTATATTCCAAGCTGATAAGACTTAATCAGTTAAAAGCTTACTAAAGCTTGCATTGCTAAAATCTCAAATTTAAGTGCAACAAAATACATTTTATAAATGCCATTGCTTTCTTGTCCTTGGCAGACACTCGTGTCCAACAATTTTTTCCCCAAACTTTTACACCAGGTAACACTTACAATCGGTTCTGAATGGGATCTTTGGTTGGTACATAAACCAGGATATACAGTGGGACACCAGAACCAGGATTGAACACCGACCTAGACAGATGCACGACAAAAAAACTTAGCGGTCTGCTAAATGTAGAAAATTCCTTATTGCGTGGTTAACGCTGGTGCATTACACAGTCTGAGTGTGCATGTCGTCAGTCACATGACACCACATGACTACGTTCTATCAGATTTTGCATGGGTCGCGAGCGCCGCGCCTTGCCTGCACAGTTGGCAGAAACTGAACCTTTGTGTCAAGCGTAGACAACAAGAAGCTGGCAGTTTAAACAAGAACAAGTGTCTTGACGTTTGAGGTGATAAAACCACTTTTTTTTTTAATCAGAGTGGAACAGTCAAATGCTGTAAGCGGGGGTTTTGTTAGAGCGGACCATACGTGGTTTTCTGTATGTTTGCTGCTCCGTGTTACTGATGATTGTAGAGAGGCGTGTCTTACAGCACGGATCGCCCTGTCTAAGCATACAGAGACAGAGTCGCGGTCCCACAGTGTTCTGCCGTCTCTGTACGCGCACTTCCTGGACTGGTTCACACTGCGGAGCGTAGCTGAAGCAGGATCCCTGTACTTTCACACGCTGTTGGTGGGGCGGGGGGCGGCGGGAAAGTGCCTGTCTTTTGAAGAATGGCTGTCACTCTGTTAATTCCTGCGTTGGTTACAGAATCCAAAAAGCGGCAGTGCAGAGCTCTTTTTGAGTACATTCCCCAGAACGAGGACGAGCTGGAACTGAAAGTGGGTGATGTCGTCGACATCACTGAAGAGGTAAGATGCCAGTCCTGAGAGTGAAATCCACTCTATCGTGGTGTAGCCGTTGTTTCCTCCTGATTACCTACTTAATCTTATTACCTAAGGCCTTATTGCAACATTATGTACATTGCTGTGCATTATCTGTATGCATATAAATAGATTATTTCTCATTTTAATATTTTTCCATATGGGAAATATATATTGAATATACAAAATTGCACACCACCAACTAAGATGTATTTGCAGCACTAGAAACAGTGGCAGTGGATATAGCTATATATAGCAGCAGCAGTGGTAAAATCAACCACCCTTTTAAAGTGTTGTCCATGACTTCCACCACACTTACTTCAGTGATCTTAGTGTAAACCCCTGGTTTTTATGTTTCATTGTGAAGGTGGAGGAGGGTTGGTGGAGTGGTACAATGAATGGGAAAACTGGGCTGTTTCCGTCTAACTTTGTCAAAGAAATGGAAGCAGGCGAAGACAGCGAGACGGATGACGCCACAGACGAGGGTAAGTAAGCATGGCGTGTTCTCTCCTCCCTGTGGCGCACCCCTCCTCCCTGTGGCGCTCCCCATGCCTACCTGGGCAGCCCTGCAGTGCAATCGGTAAATGGAACAAACCATTACAAGAACCTGGAGAAATGGGGGGGGGGGGGTTATTTTTTTTGTGCTGAGATAGTTTCAGTTCAACTATTACCAAGAGCAAAATTTTCGGTGGGAGGCGGGAGTTTTGTGAACTTTTATGTCTCGTACCAGCGCCCGTCTGCGTCTCCCCAGATGCCACAGGCAGAGATGGCCCAGCCGCCGCACCCTCTACTCCCACCTCCCCTCACCCTTCTCCCGGAGCTGGCAACGGCGTCATCGCGCACCCAAAAAAGATCCGGGGTGTGGGCTTCGGCGACATATTCAGGGAAGGATCTGTGAAGCTAAAGGTCCGTCTGTCCAACTCGGACGCCGAGGAGAAGAAACCCGAGAAAGTAAGAGAAATCAAATGTCATGAGTGGTGATCACATGGAGTGGAGCTTCTTCTGTTATATTCAGAAATGCATCTTTAGAATATTAGTTTCGGTCTTGCCCAGACGTTGGAATGTGAGCCGGTTTGATATTGGCTGTTCTGTTGCGCGTTGGTGCTGTCATAAAGTAAACAAACCCATGTGGATGTTGTGTAACCTGTTTCACCCAACACGAGTATGAAGACACTCTTTAATCCGTTTCGCTTGCAGTATATTCATTCAGTAGCCATTCTCCCGTGTTAACTGTGGGTGTGTCTTCAAAAGTTCTAGTCAACTTGCACGTGTCTCCTTTGTTTTGCATTGCAAAAACTCCCATCTGGCCACCTTATGCATTGAGCCAATCACAGATGCCTTTAAAAATAATTATAGGCATAACTGCTGTTTAGAAAATGTAAACGTTTGCTTTAGCCTTTAATGAAGTAAAAGGTTTTTCCGTTGTGAACCCCTTCAGCTTAGATAATTGCATTTTATTTTTAGAATAATTATTTTGGATGGCTGTTCTCCAGCATTTTTTAGGCTTGACCTACTTGCTTGGCATTATTTTTGGACCACGTATTTAAAGGCTTTATAAAGTTGATTACATATACCCGTTTGTATACACTGCAGTCGTGTGTAGCTAAGCAAGTCCTTTTTGATGTTTTGAATATTGGCAGGATGTTGCCAGCAAAAATTTTCTTAAGGGACCATACATTGTTCTTTTGTTAAGTGGTTGGAAGCATGGACTGAAAAACACATATTTTGCTCCACGTTTGCCAACATGTAATTACCTGTTTATTTTTTGACTTTTGCAACATATCCATGCAAACTATAGGAAACCCACAGCAACTTGGCTATTCAGTTAAACAAGTGTTTTTTTTTTTTTTTTTTTAACCTGATTTGCAATGTAAATATGACTGACTGACCTTTGTTGCACATATTGAAGAAAATAAGTTTGTTTAGGAGGAAAGCTTCAGATTGAGTCGATTTATTACAAACATACAAAACATAACACATTCTGGAATGGAGAGATGATTAAAGCAGAGTACCTAAGTCTACTGAAGCATCTCGGATGCATAAAGACAGACATGGCTTTATTATAGGTCAGCATCAAAGACAAACAGGGTGCATAAACAACTCGACAACTTGCATACAGCACTAATGGTTTTCACGGGATGTTTAAGGAACAACGGGCAAGGCAGTACCACGTAGTGATAGCAGGGGATAACTGAATTTAGGGGGTTAAAACACCCTGGCACCCAGTCATTTTGTAGTGTCTTTAAATACACACGTTTTTTCACGGAACAGGGTGACTCAAAAGTTAAAGGCGCAATAAAACTTCAGGAAACAGTGTTATATTTCTAAAGAACAAAGCATTTCCTCCAAAATATTCTTCCACAGAGTTACATCTGTGCCATCTTCCAGCGATGTGAAATAACTCCACACTTCTCTGCTACCTTTCAACAATGTGAAATAACTCCATCTCTCTGCTACCTTTCAGCAATGTGAAATAACTCCACACCTCTCCGCTACCTTTCAGCAATGTGAAATAACTCCACATCTCTCTGCCTTTACTGTTACCTTTCAGCAATGTGAAATAAGTCCACACCTCTCTACTACCTTGCTTTCCACCCATCTATTAAAATAACAATGAGGGAAAAAGATCATAAGCACCAGTCTAAATTTAATTTAAATTTATTTTGACAGTCTCCCTTCAAGGCCATGCGCTCAGTAGACACGACACTGCTGTCTTTTTATTAGCAATCCCTTCTGCTAAGCGCCTCAGTAGGTTGCAGGTACTATCAGTGTCCAGAGCTTGCTTGCTGTCCAAGGTTATCTGTGCAAGCAGGAGAATACGAGTGCCCGACCACCTAAGCTCAGCTGTGGTAATCTGAAGGAGGCCAAGCGTCCGATACAGTCCGACACCCCTTCATAAGATTTGGCATACATGTTCAGAATTCTGTGGTTTTTTTTTTATGGAAATGAACCGTTATATATCGGGGAACCAGTGTTATGATTAATATAACCTTACGTATTCACAATTTCTTATTCCATTTCGTTATTTTTTTACACCGTACCTATTAGGGGATTAGATGAGTGTACACTCCAGCAAAATGGTGGATAATCCAACCAGAGTATGCACTAGTTTTGTTAATAAAATAATAATCATCCTACTGTATTACGACGGTAATATCTTGCTTTATCAGAAGCCAGCCTGTAGGTGGCACGGGATTTGTTAACGAGTGAATTTGCAAGTGTTAACGAGCGAGTTCCTGGCGAGCAGGTGATTGGTTATCCGCTACAAGACGAGCATTTCAACCAGATCCTCCAAGGCATTAGCTAATGTGTTTCACGGTCAGCTACTAAATTAACTGGCCAGCAGAAAACTGCATCTCAAGAGCTTTTTTGACCACTTCATTAACTCTTGATTTTCTTATCTTTATTGAGTTGATAACTAACACATCTCATTCCATATAACGTCTATGTTATATCAAGTCAGTTGTTTCATCCATGATATTGAATTATTTGTCAAACATGTTGTGAGAGAACGGTGAGCCATGGATTCCTAATATAAGGCGATAATATTGGTAAACTGAGGGATCGGTCAGGCTTCAGTAACGGCCTGGGACCTGGTGGGTCTTGATCGGCTTCTCTGATTGGTGCTGAGCAGTCCCGTTCGTGCAGGCCTTTGCCATGGTTTGTATAACCAGCAGTTACACACACCCAGGTGTAGCCTTGTTAATGCAGCAGCGGCATGAGAGAGTTCTGTGCATGGTGTGGTAGATCGTCCGGGCGATCCGGTCCATTCATCCGCGGTCATCCCCCACACCTCGCCCAGCCACGGCCGATGTCCCGTCGTCAAGGGAACGCTCCGTCTCTGCGCTCGACGCCGTGACGCCATGTTGTGTGTGCCGCGACACAGTCACGTCAGTAAATCCATCTGTGGTTTTGCTTCATTTTAGCCAACACCATCATTGCCATCCGCCGCAAAGCCCGCCCATTCCAACATGACTGACTCAGTTAAAGTAGATGGGGAGAGTAAAGCTAAAGGTAAGTGGAGGCACACGGGAAGGCTGCCCTGTATGCATTGTTGCTCCTGAAGTGATGCTCTCACTATTGGCTTGTCCCGTTTAAATCAACATTTCCGTGGAGGGAACTTTAGAGACTTTACTAGTCTCGCGTATAAGAAATTATTTCTTTTGCAAAAATTGCTCTCTCTTCAATTAGTTTAATAACTCATTGCTCAAGGTTAAAGGATTTCATCTCAAAGGATTGAGTTCCCACTCGGTTAGTATTTTTATTTAAATATGGTATACGTATATTGTCTTTAAAATTACAAAACTATTATATATTTTTTGGAAAAAGAAAATCAGTTATTGTTTTGCGTGCAATAACTTATGTGCCTGTAAGTTTCAATTCAGTCAAGTTAAGTATTTTGAGGACAATAGCTTTAAAGCTAATAGGCTTTGCCAGTACACAATCAGACCTAACAATACTATGTTGGAAAATCCAAGTAAGATGCATAATAATTATTTGGTTATGTTTTTTTGTCGTTTTGTGTTACTTAGTAAAAGAGTTCTGCAAGGCCACATTTCCCTTTGATGCAACGAATGAAGATGAGCTGACCTTGAAGGAGGGAGACATCATTCACGTACTGAGTAAGGTATGAGGAAATATCAAGCCCCCTCACAAGCATTAAGCCTTCCTTGTTTCCCATGTTAATTAGTAAAACAACCGGAAAAGAAAACGTACGTGAGCCTTGCTAAGGATTTTGCAGTGACTTCGGGAAAAATACATACGTGAGCCTTGCTAAGGATTTTGCAGTGACTTAGGGAAAAATACATACGTGAGCCTTCCTAAGGATTTTGCAGTGACTTAGGGAAAAATACATACGTGAGCCTTGCTAAGGATTTTGCAGTGACTTAGGGAAAAATACATACGTGAGCCTTGCTAAGGATTTTGCAGTGACTTAGAGAAAAATACATACGTGAGCCTTGCTAAGGATTTTGCTGTGACTTAGGGAAAAATACATACGTGAGCCTTGCTAAGGATTTTGCAGTGACTTTGGTCAAAAAAAAATGCATCAGGGGATTGGTTTGAATGTATTACAAACTTGGCTGAATAATTAGTTTGGATTGCTCCATAAGTTTGAATTGCCCCCTCCCCCATCATTGACAACGAGTCTTACCACACAAGAGCCCCAGCTTGTTTTGGCAGTTTCCCAGACCATTGCGGCTAGTAGATATCAATTACAGGTTCAATGTGTACTAAAGACAGACTCTGACAACGGGGGCTGTTGATTAACTTATTAAATTAACCATTGCCATCTGGAACCTGGGAGTAGATGCCACCCAAGGTTGCGGTTTATTTGTGAAAATTGTTTCTCTGAATCATGCTTATGTAGTAAAATGTCATAAACTTAATGATTTATGATTGGTGCAGTGCAGCAATTTTTAACTTTACATTTAAAATTACATTCATTTTAACAAGTCTATAGGAAAGAAAATTCATAATTATAACCACAGTTGCATTGCATCGGTCATAAATATTTACATGAATTAAATTTATCCTCTCTTAGCTACTTACAGTATCATAACTTAGTGTATAAATTACAGTGACTTACAGTATCATAGTTTAAATAGGCAGCCGGAGAGGGTTAATTACTTGCTCAAGAATACAACAGGTGTTCCCCTACCGGAATGGAACCTGCTGTCGAAAATGAACATTAGATTAATATAAAACAACCATAATATCAAAATGCACTGACAAGCACAAATGTTAAATTTTACTGACTGAAAGATTATATTGGATATAATTACATTATACACTGTGAAGCATGTTGTTGGACATGTAAATTTAGTCTGCAAATTCTCATCATCAGAATTATGTACGTCATTAGAGAAAAGTAAAATCGGTATCACAAAGCATTTGCTCCATCTAGTGTTCATGAAGGGGAACTCTGATTTAATGGTAATGGCCATGAGGGGGATTTCCAAAGAAAGTTTGACCGCACTTAATCAAAAACAGTGGCCTATGTTTGTAGAGTTAAAATAAAGTTCAAATGAACGCATTGTAGCGAGTATTCCGTAATACCCCTGTTTAATTATTTAATAGTCATTTCCTTCATTGCACGCTTGTGCACCCCGTGCTAGGACACCGGAGAGCCGGGCTGGTGGAAGGGAGAGATCAACGGCAGAGAAGGCGTCTTTCCGGACAACTTTGTGGCGTCGTTTTCCGAGACGACGGACAAAGAGGTGAGATCACTGCCATCCTCTTTGTTCTGGATTCCTCTTCCTCACATTCACGGCCATACCTCCGGGGCGTGCGTGCGTTGCCCTCGCGGATGGCTCTGTTTATGGCAGCGTCTAACACCATACTTGTATGTAAAGTACTCCTAAGTGTCTTTTAAACTTGTTTTTAAACAGGTAACGTCGAAAGGCTCAATAAAGCTATCTTCTAAAGTGGAATCTGAAGAGGTATGTAAAATAAGCTGTCATGGTGAATCGAAGGCAGAACGGGTACCGTTTCATTGAGAGCGGCTGTCTTGTAAAGTTTGGCTATGTGCTGTCAGGCTGAAGAGGCCACTAAATTAAACTCCTGGGTAGGACAATTTGATTTATTATGACAAAGCAAGACATGAAAAGTAACTTATTATCAAATAAAAAACTTATTTGAAAGGATTTGCCCCTGGATTTCTACTGAAGGTATTCAGTTTAATATCTTTGGGAGGTTGTAAGCATCAGTTTTAGTATCTGTAGGAGGTTTTCTTTTTGTGAATGTATTGTTTGTTTTTTCGAATTTTTTTTTTTTTTGCCCAGACATGCTAGTTAGATGAAACCAGATAAAAAAAACCAGATGAAAGTCTTAATGCATTTCTTTTGAATATTAAAGTAGAAAAAAAAAAACACCCAATCTGCCAGAATTGAGCTGAATGGGTCCCTTTGTGTTTCCACAAATAACAGAGTAAGTTGGAACTCATGAGGAACTCATGAGAGAGGCTGGTCGAATGTTCTGGGGGTCATATTGTTTGTTTGTTTGTTTGTGTGTGTGTGTGTATGTGTGTGTGTGTGTGTGTGTGTGTGTGTGTGTATATATATATATATATATATACACTCAGGTTTGAGGTCCGTTCTGCATTTTTAAGAAGGGAGCACTGTTCACTGCTATTATACGTTTGACACGTTTGCACTTTTGAGTTTTTTTCACCTCGCCCTCCCTCGTCCCGCCAGTATCCAGAGCAGATTGGAACATGGTCCTCATGCAAGCTGCTCTCACTCCTGTTAGATTAACTGCTCAATAATATTTTTTTAATGCTTTATGAATTGCTTTTTGAATCTATGAAATCTATTAAATGTAATATAAATGTGACTCTCAGCATCATTAGGTGGTCTGAGTTAGTTGGAGCACAGGCCTATAGAATTCAGTTGATTGTCAATGGGGATCTTGCTGTGGCGGAGGTGGTTGCCAAGCTGGCTGCTGTAATTCTTCACTGCTGAATTAAAACCATCGTCTGTAACAACTAAAACGCCCAGTTAAGTGTTAGTGCCTTTTTTGATTTTGTACCTGAATTGAATATGTTGCAGTTCTCCTTCTTTGTCCAGTTGTTTGCAGAGTGCTAATGACGGCAACGGCCCAGTGCATGTTCAATGTTATGAAAGGAACCTGATTCCTATAAAGAACTTGGATAATAGCTCTACAGCCTGACAATCCTTTGTCAGTCTACTATGGCTGACAAAGGTTTGTGTAAATAGTTCAGAAGTGGTTTCCATAAAGGCAGTCAGTGATATCTTTAAGTCTGTGCTTCAGGCCATCTCCGTGTGGTGCTTTTCGGGTTGCATTGACATCGCATGACCGCATAAAGCCATTTACCCAATCCGAGGACAGTCTTTAGAGTTTGTCAGCACAATGCTGGGCTGAATCAGGCCATTTTCTTAGCATCCGGCCTTTGTCGAATGGGGCGTTTTGTAGCTTTCATTAGTCTTCTGACAGTTGAAATGGCATTGCACCTGTCACAGGTTTGAGTTGAGTGCCATTTTATCTCTGCTCTATTATAATGTACAATATCGTGCAATGTTGTTAGAAAAATGTTTACCTTGTCTTCTCTTTCTCTGTTCGTTGCAGAAACCAAAAAAACCACCACCGCCGTCAAAAGGCACAGGTATGTGACTGATACTTTTTTTCCATACCCAAAGTGTAAATGTGAAATCCAGCCATAGTGTCTTTGAGTCTGCAGAAGTTTTAATGGAAAATATCAGCCTCATTTACCATTATGAAATAAATATCGGCCACGCTACTTGCAAAAATCTAACATATTCCATACATGTATTTTATTTATTTAAAGATTTGGGAAATATTTACTAGGCTTAACGTGCTAAAGCATGTTATCCGCTTGTCAGAATGTGGTTGAGACAAATTGGTTAATAATTGAGCAACGGGTCTCATCAGTTTGCTGGCAATGTTTAGCCACAGTAGAGGGCAGAAACATTCTTTAGTTTTCACAAGTTATAAGCGATGTATCTATCTGAAGATCCCTGGGAAGCCAGCGTATAGATACTTAATGCATATTTATTTTCAAACCTCTGCCAGACCGTGGGCTCGAAGTGATGTGTGTACAATTGTCTGCCACATAATTTGCTTAAAAACGTTCCCGATTCAGCCAGTTTGATTGTTAATAAAATATGTGCTTCATTAGCACTGTTGCGGTTACGTTAGAAGAAATGTTAATCGGTTAATAGAACTGCATATGCATAACCGTGGAATGTTGAATTGCATTGCAAATCGTAGCTGTCTGAGTTTAACGCGTGTGATCAGATATGCTCGGTGAAATGCACGCTGTGAAATCATGTGTTATGCATTAGTACAAGTGTACTAATGTTGAATTAAATTTACTGATGTATAGATTTTTCTAAATCTGGGTTCACTTTCAGTGCCCTGAACCTTTTGCAGACAGAGGTTGCGTTGTATTCAACGAGCCAACGATCTTCTCTGTTGCAAAGTGTAAAAATGGTTACGGACAAGCAACCATCAAGCTAGAATGGGATGAACCTCAGAACTGGTAATCCCAAACGGAAAAGGTTTGCTAAAATAGGCAAAAAATGACTCCAAAATCCAGGGTTTAAAAAAAAATCCTGCCTTTACTGCTCCCGACATGATCCACAGCACTGCGTCTATGTCGCAATGTTTGTTGCAATTGCCCCAAAGCGTTTGATGGACAAATAAATACCTTAGCACCCTTTACACCGACTTTCATTACATTTTCCCTTTGATGATAATGAATCTGCCACGGTAAAAGATAAATGGATCGGGATTGTAGGTTTGGAAATAGATCTCGACTCGTTCTGTCAGCTTTCGTTCTCACCTCCTTTTCTGCAGTCTGGAGTAGCAGACACGCGCCATCAGCACTCATTATTTAACCTCTTCCTCCTCAGAACGGCAAAAGCCAGTTAAAGCCGGCCTGTTGTCATTGTCGCTGTTTGTTTTTGCATTCGTCATCATTAGACTGACGAGCCAAGCTGGCTTGAAGGTAATCTGCCGGATAACTCGATTAAAATGTAAAAAAAATAAAAAATAACCATTGTGTGTGTGTGTGAAGACAGTTCATTGATTTTTGAAGCGTTGAGATGATTGTTGTGAACATGTGGGCAAGAAAATTAAGTGGAAATAATTCACTGTTCTACATCAACCCAGGTGATGATTTAGTATAGGTTATATATGTTTGGTCCTCAACTAAATATATACTGTATAGATTATATTTAGAATTGTATTGGTGTTAGGTAGTGTCTTACAAAGTGGATTTTAACTACAGTGACTGTTGCTTCATCAAATCTCCAGCTCTTTAAAAAGTTTTGCGTAAAATTTCAGGGGTGGAATTTGCCCTGGATATATCCCCCAATAAGCAACATATGTTCGTTCAGTTAGCTGAGGGCAACTTGAATTTCAGCCTTGTTTTTGGCCGAATCAATTTTTAACTGTTGTATAAAACACGCTTGTATGTCAAATTACAACGCCTTTCAAGACAAGTACGTGTAGTATGGATCTTAAAGTTGAATGGTTTGGAAATTAGTTTGAAAGTTTGGTGAACAAGTGTATACACGCCCAAAAGGCATTGTGCTTTACCCTTTTATGGAGATTTTTGGCATGTGGTTTATTATCTATGTTGAAAGGAAGCTTATTGTTGCTCTACTCAGGCTTTGGTGAGTTTGCAGAGCATCGATCAAACAGGAAACCGGAACAACTCCACAACCCACTGTGTACTGTTAGCTGCGTGTGCCGCTCACCTCTCTCACAGGCACCCAGGCCAGCTGACGGCCAAGGAATAAAGGTGAATAACAGCGATGTTTCGGTTTCTAGGAATAAAGCCCCCAGAGCCTCCCAGCGCTGACAAGAAGCCACCCCAGCAAAGGCCTGAGGACAAAGGTGAGGCCCGACCGCCTTGTGGCGCTAGGAAAGCCAGACGCCCAGACAATGATTTGTGTAAGCCACACTTGGGAAAAACGATCAAGCCAGTCGCCCGTTTTAGAAACGCTGCCGTGCGCGCTCACTGCTCTCTTGGGGAGACCTCCCGGGTAATTCTGGGTTTCATTCTGAGTTATCTACATTTTGCTTCTAGAGCTGGTCTTGCATATAGAGGTTTGGCCAAGAATCCAATGGAGTTATTTGTTAAAATATTTTATTTTATTTTTTTGATTTTTAAATCAACTGCCATTTGTGGATCTGTGCTTAGAGTTGTTTTTTTCCCGTACTACAATCTAGGGTGTTCGTTTTTCTCCAAGGTCTGTTTGAGATGAGGTAGGAGGAGTGGATAGATGGTTGATGAGGGGCTTCAATGTTCAAACGTTACAATGTTTACAATTGAGTTCACTCTGATTGCAGCAGTCTCTGGAATTATTATAGAGGTGATGATGATGATTGTTTGGGGGGAAGAAAACCCATGGTTTGTCTATATGACACACAAATTAAAGTGAAAACTGGAATAATGAGTGTTGGCTCGCCAAGATTCTTGTTAAAGGATCACTTAACACAGTAAGGATTTGATGAAATGCACACAGGAAAGGGGATGGGGAGGGGGGGTGGAAAGTGTATTTTGTTCAGGCCTCCCACAAGGGTTTTTTCTGACCTACTTTTGACAGCGCAGCGGCTCGAGAAACCGCCAATCTGTCCCCCTCATCCTTGACGTGCAGCCACCAGTGTTGGAGTGTGTTCGCATTCGCGTCCGCACAGTCAAAGGGCGAGCAAACCCTCACACGAGATGTGAACTGCGTGTCAGTTCCGGCTCCTGCCCGGAATTAGAGGTGGAGCTAACACCTTAACTGAGACTGGAAACCTGCCTGTCGACTCTAAATGCGCCCTATCCCCCCCAGGACGCTTTCGGGTGGCTCCGTGTCTGGGAATAGTTTGTTTTGAACAAGCACACGCCACCTGCACAGGATCTGTGCCCGTCTTAAAAGCATGAAACTTCCGTTTCAGCTTCACTGTCTCTTTAAATGTTTTGTTGTGGTATATTTGATTGTTTTTCGTAATGCACTGGTGTCAGCCGTTGGTTAAGAGGGGAGATGCTCGCTGTTGTGTTACTAGGCCGGTTACTTTAAATGAGTTTAGTATGCTAGACTCTTGCATGAATTGAATTAAAACTGACGATGTTTTAACCCAGGTTTGCCTATGAAGAAACGTCTCGCCAGAAAATTCAGAGGTTATGTAGAATGTTTGTAAAACCTGGCTATATTAAGAAAGTATTACGACCCTCCTGAATACACAATGATAAAGTGTATTTATGCACATTTAAAAGCTGCTCACATGAGAGGTGGCACAAACATTTTTCAGGTATGAAGTTTTGCTTCCCCCACAGGTGACAAGGCAGTGGCGGATCAGAAACCTTCCAAACCCACTGCTCCTGTAGTCCCTCCAAAGAAGCCTGTTCCTCCTCCAGGCAAGGGTAGCATCCTGCTCAGACCTGGAACTGTCCCTCCCAAACGGCCCGACAAGCCTCAGGCACCTCCACCGGGCGCCAAGTGAGTCTGTTACCTAAATGTCTTCTCACTCTTCTCACCCCTCGCATAGCCTTCTCACTCTTCTCACCCCTCGCATAGCCTTCTCACTCTTCTCACCCCACCCACAGCCTTCTCACCCCTCGCACAGCCTTCCCAAAGCCGTCTCACCCCTTCTCACCACTCGCACTGCCTTCTCACCCTTCACGAATCATACTTCCTTCTCACACGTTTCACATAATTTCTCCCTCTTCTGACCTAACTCCACGCTCCACTCACTGCCTAATCTTGTCAGCCATAAGCAATGGGCAGTCTTTTCTAAAAGATAACTTGATAGTTTGTTAAAGCTTGAGAAATTAGGTAACAGAAAACTACATTAATTTTATGGAATGGCATACCCCCCCATCATTTTTTTCCGTATTCATAAAAAATAGTTTTGTTAAAATAGACTTGGCCGGACTGGAAAATGTGTTATTGTTGACAACTGCAGTTGGAAAAAGGCGACGTGCTTCCGTGCCACTCTGAGTGTAACCCTGTTTAGTTTCTGCGATGAATGGTTTTAACCAAGCAGAATATAATTCCTTCTGGTGCCTGAGGGGTGTTGTCTTCAGCCCTAGTTAATCTAACGAAGCGTCAGTGAACGCTGTGAGGTGATGAGCGTTGCAGTAAATGTCAGGGCCCACAAATGGTAAATTTAACTTAAAATGACTAGCTGTGGAAACCTTTTCTTTTGTCCCCATTTTCACGCTTTTGCTTGTACTTATGTGACGTTTAATGTGATCGATTCTGTTGGAAAATCGCTCAGTCAAGTATTATATTGTTGTTATTAAATATTCTGTAGCTCAAAACTTATTGGCAGGATTTAATCTCTCCAGTATCTGCTGTGGGCAGACCTGTTCTGAGAATTGGCCCAGTTCCTAGATATGAACACAACTGTGTGTTAATATGAATTTGGCTGTTTTTCAGGCCCAATGGAGAGGTGTTTACTCGTCCAAAGTCAGACTTTGAGCCAACAGTGCCAAGTAAACCAAAAACTCTGTCTGGTGACTGGGAAAGAGCTGTCAACACAGGTACTGTACAGTGCATGTCGGGACTGAATCTTTATAACTGTACACTTTTCTCTTCTTGTTAAAAGCAGCATGCTAACGTTTGCCTGTGCGTGAACAACCATCCGTTCAGCGAGTGAAATAAAGAATGCTGAATTTTAAAAATAAAAACGTGACCATATTTGGGGTGTCTCTGTATCGTCATCTGTCCTGTGTGGGATCTTGCACGCTGCTTAAGCCCCCATCCTTCACTGCCCATGGCTGAACCAGCCATTGAGTCACACTCACATATTGACATTTACCGCTCCCTTGCTGAGTGCCCGATTACCTAAGTCTGGGTGTTGAGAGAAGTGAATGTAGGCCATAATCACGAAAACAGGAAATCTTACCTCATCGGAATCGATGCAGACACAAGTACAGAGACCCAACTAAACAGCCTGTCTCGTAACCCCTGGCCTTTTCTCTACCACGCCACAAAGTACAGTTTTATTGTTAGAAAACAGGAAATTAATTAATGTTGAGTGGTGTGGTGATGTTGGTTTGGGTTAACATGACTTGCTGTTATTATTGTTTGGTGCGGTAAATACTCCTTTGTAGAAAGTGTTTTATTTTTGTTGTTGGTTAGGTATTGGTAAAAATAAGTTGTGGCTTGATGCATGTGCCTTTGTACTTAAACGAAAAAGGTAATAATAGTAATAATAATCACCTACATCACCCTTTAACTTCCCTTGTGTTGCATTTTACATGTGTTTTAAATCATTCAGGTCTAAGTGCAAAGGTTGAAGGATTGATTCTGCATATACAACAGAAGGTTCTTTCTACCTAATTAGCTAGAAGTCAAAAATCACATAATGCAAACTGTTTTATAAATGGCATCATGTAACTTTATTATCAGGAATAAAAATCATTTTGAAAAAAAATTTCTAATGGTTTCAAATTGTTTGGCTCAATCTCCAGAAGTCTTTTGTGTGTTTTGAACCTAACAAATAGTTTTTGTTTATTTTCTATTTTGTATGTAGACCATACTTAATAGGAATGCGTACTGTTAGGAAAGGTTTTTTTTATAGAATTTTTTTATAGCCTCTTAAAATGCGCAAAGATTGCAAGGACACTAGGGAGATTAGTCTGCGAGAGACCGTTAAAAGCGTTACAGGCACCTTGCTACCTCAAAAAGGTCTTTAGCACATCGTAAACCTTTTGGTCTGTTCCCCTGGACTTGTGAAAAGTGAAAGGAATTTTAGAAGCCATTCACTTTTTTGGGGGGGTATATGACCTATGGATGGGATGGGCAGAAACCTGTGTACAGCAGAAAATAGACAATTTACCAATATTTTCTACATGTTCTACAGACCATTAAAGGCCTCAGGGTGATGACCCTGTTCTTTTTGTTTTCTCATCTGGAACTTAGATTAATTAGTGAATACCACCTACAATTCAATGGCTATAAAGTGGTATGTAAAGAAGCTGTTTTCGGTTTTTCTCTTCCTCTTCTCCACTGTAGATCTTATTAGCTTCGATGATCTCTCGTCTACCTCCGAAAAGCTCTCTCACCCCACCACGAGCAGACCAAAGATGCCTGGAAGGAGACTGCCGGCCCAGTTTGGAGGAACCCATTCTGTGAGTTTTCCAAATCCCCCCTCTGTTCAGCCTTTCTCCATCAGAGGATGTTAACCTGTGCCAGTCAGTGCCGTGTCACGTGCGCCACGTGCAGACAAAGCTGCAGTTCTGCGGTATTGACCGTGGCCATTATTTTCACTCCGAAGAGCATGTGAAAAAAGCTGATGATTGCAATACCGTTAAATAAATAAATGGCCAATCTTAAAGGGGACAATCATCCGCCGTCCGCTCCTTCGCTGGTGCACTCCTCCTGTAACAGATGGACCTGATTTCAGGAGCCAGAATGTCTACATTCAACCCAGGCCTGTCCCACTCTGAGGGCCAGAGCTCAGGGATGTCCCAGGAATGCTTTGAAGTACAGAACGCTGAACTCATACTTGCTTAGGGTGGCTTACTAAAAAGGAATACAAGTGCAAGGCTTTGTGGTAAAGTTCACTAGTTCAGTATACCAAAATTCAGTTCAAAGGCGCTCCTTCGCCGGTCCAAGTCCGTCCAGGTGTCTGTCGCTAATTTAGATAAAAAATGAATTGCACCTTTTCAACGTTATTATTCTACAGTCCAGCTGCCTGATATGTTTATAGTATTTCTGTTCCCAAAAGTGCAACATACCAAGGATGCTTACAACCCATATACTATACGTCTAATCTATAGTACTTTCAGACACTCCTCTTACAAGGATTTAGAGTCTGGTTTTCAGAGTCTTTTTTTAGAGTCTGGTTTTTATGTGCTATTTGGATTTTCTCCATTTCAGCCAGGCAAAGAGGTCGTCGAAGAAAAAAAACAGGTGGATGAGGCAGAAATTCCCAAGCCAAAGTTGACAGAAGTGAAAAAGGTACACATTTAACTTTGGAAATATCTATTCCGCTAGTACAATGTTGCCCCAGGCAGGTAGGGACGTCGTTTTATTTCATGAAGTGTTACAGCGAGCGCTTGGTGTTTAAATAGCCGATTTTTAAAGGGGGTGCATTATTGAGAGTTGGCTATGCTGCATCACAGCTATGCCAATAATTACTATAACACATGTCAAATCGCTTTTTTGACCTTTAATAAAAAATCGCCTTTGGTTAGTTTTATATCCTATCTGGTGCATTGTCTTTTACGGGATTTAACTTTTGGTTTGCTTTAAGCTTAAGCTTTAAGTTTGATTTCTGTAAAAGCTTCCGGTGGCATTAAATGCCTGTCATCCCATGTCCATGTTTGGAGGGCAGGCATCCCGCATCATGTCCCAATTGCTCAATGTACCCTGGGTGCTTTTTTTTTGCCTGTAAAATCTGAGGATACAAAGACGGTGTCTGTCTATGTGTTTTGCTGTAGGATCGGGGAAATTGGGGAAATTGGGGGAGTTGTAGTGTTGCAGTGTTTGTAGTAATGGTCTCTATCTGTCTATTATGTCCAGCCTTGCTTGCCTGGTCCCTTGTCGTCGCCCGCCCTCAAACCCACAGCCGATCTCAAACCCAAAGCAGACGGAGAGGAGAAGGGCTCAGAGGTGGAGGAACTCAGGGCGCAGATGAAGGAACTGCTACTCACTGTGGAATTACTAAAGACGCAACAAAGGTGTGTTTACACAAAGACATTTCTCTCTCTCTCTCCCTCTATAAATCATCATTCTTCAAATGAGTTTGTCAGAGCCTTGTAAAGATTTGCTTTCACCCTTTGCAATAAACAGATTTCTCTGATTTGTCTTAAAGGAGAGAAATCGCTGATCTGAGGAGCGAGCTGGACGAAGAGAGATTGAGAAGGGTTGCCTTGCAGGTAAATTAATGTGGGCTCTTAATACCACCTCCATTGCTGAATCAACATGTGTCCTTGTGAACACAGCAGAAAAATGTGTTAAAAACCAAAAACACTTGTCGATTCTGGAAGTCAGATTATATGTATTTGATTTTAAATCCACCCTTTCTCCCAGATGTGAGCTGAGACATAACGGTTTATTTTTTAAATATATAT